>SJYC01150002.1:0-30233 GCA_006408675.1 Madoqua kirkii | reverse complement strand
ACACACACACACACACACACACACACACACACACACACACACCAGGACGCTTACAAACCAAAACCCTCCCCCCTCCCTGTAAAACACACACACACAGACACACACACACACACACCAGTACACTTACAAACCCAAACCCTCTGCCCCCCCTGTAAAACACACACACATACACCAGGACACTTACAAACCAAACCCTCCCTCCTCCCTGTAACACACACACACCCCAGGACACTTACAAACCAAAAATCCTCCCCCCTCCCTGTAAAACACACACACACATGCACACCAGGACGCTTACAAACCCAAACCCTCCCCTCTTCCTGTAAAACACACACACACACACACACACACAGCAGCCCACTCGGGAACACTTACTTTGCTGACAAGCTGAGAGGACAGAGAGTGCAGCCAGCAATGTCGAATTCCCTGCCATCTTTCCCGGGGAATGTTCTGGTTCACAGAACTATTTGCAGAATAGTTCCTGTTAGGGGAAGAGCTACTTTTGATTTGGCAACACTGACCTGCCTTATAGGTTCATTTGAGCTGAGAAAGGAAAAGGGGAAAAAAAAAAAAAGTTCAAACCGGCTGTGTGACCTTTGCTCTGGAAGAGGAATCAGGAAGGCAGGCGGGTCCAGGCTGTCAATCAAAGATCAAAGATCTTCACCTGGATCGGGCGCTGTTTCCCAAACTTGTTTCCTGTCCCCTGAGCTCTGACCTCTGCCTTTAGCCCTCAAGCAGCAGCAACAGTACCTTGCAGTCAAACCACCTTCTCAGCCAATTCAAAAACAATTCCCAGCCCCTCTCTTTCAACCTCTCGGCCCCTTAGTCCAATCTCAGGCTCCAAAACTTCCTTAAGATCTTTCACACCTTCTGTGAAAACAGAGAGGAAGTGGAAGATTTTATTTAATCCCGTTGAGATTTACACAGTAATTTAAACTGATTGTAACTTTATTCCCTAGTAAACAACCGATCCAGGGTTTGAACTCACGCAGTTTCCAAAGGCGGCCTAAAAGCCCTGAGCCAGGCTGCCTCCCACTGTTACCGTAACTCTCCCATGATCATGCTCACCTTACAGTTTTTGAATTGAGTTATAATTGACATATAGCAGTATTAGTTTCTGATGTATGACATAATGATTTGATACACGTGTATATTGCAAAATTATCTCAATAAGTTTTATGTTCAGTTCAGCTGCCTGTCTGACTCTGCGACCCCATGGACTGCAGCCCGCCAGGCTTCTCCATCCATCACCTACTCCCGGAGCTTGCTCAAACTCATGTCCATAGAGTCAGTGATGCCATCGTCCCCTTCTCTTTCCCAGCATCAGGGTCTTTTCAAATGAGTCCGTTCTTCACATCAGGGCCAAAGTACTGAAGTTTCATAGGTCAGCATCCATTATGTTGAAACCGCACAACTCAGATTGGGACTTGAATCCCCTGTCTTTTCACTGGGCTCACACACAGGTGTTAATGAAGGTCAGGTTCTTTGTGTCTTATTGCAGAAAGAATTCAGTGAGAGAGAAAATGACAGGTAGGAAGTGGCTTTATTTAGGCATCTCATGGTCAGTATGCAGTCCATTTCAGAGATGAGAATAGCCTTGGGAGAAACACACTGCACAGTGAAAGTGTGGGCCATCTCAGAAGACAAGAGGCCCTGAAACACGCAGTGATTAGTTTTCATGGGCTGGGTAATTTCATAGGCTAATGAGTGAGAGGATTATTCCAACTATTTTGAAGGAACTGGGTCTGAACCCAATTTTGGCCTTTCATGGTTGGCCTCAGAACTGTCATGGCACTGGGGTGGGTGGGGGGGGGTGTCATTTAGCATATGCTAATGTCCTGCAATAAGCATATAATTGAGGCTCAAAGTCTATAATGAGTCCCCTACACACAAACCTTCAAATTGTAAACTTTCAAACGTGATAACATGGAGCTTACTAATAAAGACCCACTGGAATTGGAGGCCGAGAGAAGAGAAACAAGAGGAAGAAGGAGCAGAAGAACCCAGGAGATTCATGGTGCAGGGAAGCACAAGGAGAATTTTTTTATTTGAGGAGGTATTGTTAGTTTCTGAGGCACAAGACCTGAAGGTAGAGAAGCCCATGAAGATTTCAGCAGCTGTTCAGCATGCAATCCGCTGCTACTGTGTCATCTATGAGGAGAGAAAAGAGCTACTACCCAGACATCACTGGATCATTTTCCCAAGAGAGTAGATACAGTTGAACCCAGCAAGGAACCAGGGCCTGTGCCATCAACATCCGATGTGAATGAAATTGCCGCTTGCCCTCCGTCTCCTATTACTGATGACCCTTCAGCTCTCCCATCTCCCACTTCCTCTCCTTCCCCCAATCAGTAATTCTTCTTGCCTGTTCCTTCAATGCCAGCCCCTGTATGCCAGCTGTTGTACTGCACTACTGTACTTTTTGAGTTTGTACTATAAGATTTAAAATATTTTCTTTATTTTTTGTGTTTTTAATGTATTATTTGTATGAAAAGGATTATAAACTTATTACAATGCAGTATCGTGTAACTGACTGTGTTAGGTACTTCTAGACCAAATTTGTTGGACTTACAAACAAATTGGACTTATGAACACACTCTTAGAATGGAACTTGTTCACATGCAAGGGACGTACTGTACTGGAAGTCAAATCTTCTGCCATGTTGGGCCTCATTGGTTCTAATCAGTTTCTGCGTATCCAACGGCTATGTTGTTCGTCTAAAGATTATTCCTTGCTCCCTTCCCTCCTGCTTCACCCTCACATAATTACAGTTTTTTCTTGTGCTGAGAACTTTTATAGTCTACTTTCTTAGCAACTTTCAAATATACAGTCCAGAATTGTTACCTATAGTCATCATTCTGTGCATTACATCCCTGGGACTTATTTATGTTATAACTGGAAGTTTGTACCACTAGGATATACATTCTGAGAAGGAAAAGGGCCCTTGAGGGGAAATTAGGTCAATATTTTTGTATAGTAAACGCAGTACACACAGTCTCCATGCCAGTCCAGGGCCTCTCCATTGCCAGAGCGACATCCCACACCACCCGCTGGAGCTGTCCTTCCACAACTGGTGGCTTCTTCGGCAGAACCTATTCATCACGGCTCCTCCTCTCTGTCCACACAATTATTTTATTCTTTTCTTATAATATGTTTTAAATACTAATGTATTATTTATTTGGCTGCACTGGGTCTTGGTTGTGGCACGCGGGACCTTAAGTTGCCACATATGACTCTCAGTTGCAGTGTGTGCAATCTAGTTTGTTGACCAAGGATCAAACCCAGGCCCCTTGCATTGGGAGTAGGGAGTCTTAGCCACTGGACCACCAAGAAGTCCCTTGCTTTGCCCTTTAAAGATTCAGCTTCCCTATTAGTTGGCCATAAAAAGGAACACAACTGAGTTAGTTGTAGTGAGGTGGATGAACCTAGAGCCTATTACACAGAGTGAAGTAAGTCAGAAAGAAAACAATAAATATTGGTTATTAATGCATATATATGGAATCTTGAAAGATGTGCTGATAAACCTACTTGCAAGGTAGGAAGAGAGACACAGACACAGAGAACAGGCTGCTGGACACAGTAGGGGAAGAAGAGTTTAGGACAAACTGAGAGAGTAGCAACGAGACATATACTTTAATAATGTTAATGCCAGTCACTCAGTGGCGTCCTGCTCTTTGTGACCCCACGGACTGTAGCCCACCAGGCTCCTCTGTCCATGGCGTTCTCCAGGCAAGGAAACTGGAGTGGGGTGCCATTTCCTCCTCCAGGGGCTCTTCCTCACCCAGGGATTGAAGCTGGGTCTCCTGAATGGCAGGCAGATTCTTTACCACCTAGAGCGACCAGAGATGCCAAAGCGTGTACATTACCACCCATAAAAAGGCAGCTAGCGGGAAGCTGCTGTATAACACAGGGAGCCCAACCCAGGGCGCTGTAGCAGCCCCGAGGGAAAGGAGGGGTGGGAGGAGTGAGAACGAGGGGGTATACGTGTACCTATGACTGATCCACGGCACTCTGTGCCAGAGACCCACACAACATTGAGAAGCGATCAAGAGTTAAGAAAGTGGGGGGAAAAATAGATTCAGCTTCCCATGAAACAGAGATGAGGCCCCTTCCCTGTCCCGCACTTCAGCTCACTTAGAGGGAGCCCGTGGGAAAGCTGTGTGTCTCAGCCCCACAGAAGCCAGCACCTGAGCTCCCAGCCCAGACGCTTAGGGATGACACACCCTGGGTCAGGAGTTGGAACTCACTTCCATAAGATGGGCTGATGAGGTCTGAAGGGAAATTTAAATGAGGTAGGGCTGCTTTAAGGATTGATTTAATAGGTAACATTTATAAAGTACTTAAAAACAGCACATGATGGGTTCCTGCCGGCATTAGAGCCTGCCTTCTCTGCTACCAACAAGCTGGCGGCAGAGAGAGAAAACCACCACTGGCCCAGTGTCCTCTTCCCGGCCCAGCTGCCTGAACGTCTCACTGCAATTCACACTGCCCCTGGCACCTGCCAGCAAACAGAGGCCCTCTGTGGGGAAGGCAGATCCCAGTTTCATGGACCAGCAGCCCACGGATGCTCAGAAACAGAATGATCACAATTATCAAGGACCGTAATACTCCTGACGGGAAACCAGCCCAGGTAAGGATTTCCACGTGCTTGGTGTTTATTACATTCTCTTGCTGAAAGTCCTGACCAATCGAAAATCCGTAACAACTCAGCAATTCTTCAAAGCTCAGATAAACTACACTTAAGAAGTTATGCCCCAACCTACACTTTGCAAACATCTAGGGCGCTATAGGCTGTCCTGCAAAACATGTTCTCCCTCTTCAGAAGCTGGAGACTCTGCTCTGTGGCCCTGGGTGTGGAAACCAAACTACAGAGGGCAGCGGCATTTCCCTGTCGAGGAGACCTTTGCCCTGGGATGGGCAGGGCCCGGGCAGAGGGTTACAATCACTTACATCAAGCCTGGGGCAGAAACTGCCAGTTATCCAGCACCTGGATATCCCATCCGGGCTCAAAGACAGAGACAAAAGGGGAGCAGAAAGGAGAGGAAACTAAAGACCAGTCTCCAGGGTGAAAGTGAGGTCCTGTCCGACTCTTTGTGACCCCATGGACTGTGGCCTATCAGATTCCTCCATCCATGGGATTTTCCAGGCAAGAGTACTGGAATGGGTTGCCATTTCCTTCTCCAGGGCATCTTCCCGACCCAGGGATCAAACCCAGGTCTCCTGCATTGCAGACAGACGCTTTACCCTCGAAGGTTCCAGGTTAGTACAATGAAAAGAACACAGACTTTGAGCTAGTGATCTAGGCTCACATCCCTGTGTGGTGTTGGTGAGTTGCTAACGGTTCCCCAACCTGTTTTCTCAAAGGGAAACAATAGGCCCAACCACACACGTCCCTCAGACCGCTTAACGAAATAATGTGCAGGAAGCAAATAGCTTAGAACCTGGCACGTGGTAGGGTGTCCGTGAGGTCTCTCTGGCACCCCCTCCGCACCCTCAGGCCTGGTAGACTCACAAGAGACAAGATCTATTTGTTGGGAAGGCTTGGGTACAAAGCAGAGACGATCACAGAATACTGTTATAATTTCCCAGAAGAATGGAAACAGCACTTGAATTGCTTCAAAACCAGCTTTTGACAGTAACAGGTCTGAACCTGAGTTGTCTTAAGTTTACATAAAGCTTGGGAAAGGATAAAGTAACGCAGAATCTAGAGACTGGGGAGGGGAATTCGAAATTCCCACAGACAAGCCCCAGCACAGGCAGCCCTCCTCTCACACACACACACACACACACCCACACCCACACACTCACAAATACACACTAACACACACATATAATCACAGACTCAGATCTACCCATGCATATTCACACACATGCACATTCTACCCTCATGTCCCCAAAGAGGATTTGTAAACTGAATGTGTGGCCCCCAGCACACACATGCTCACAAAAATAGCAAGTGGCGTTGTTCTCAAGTGGCCGCAAATAAAGAAAATTTTAGCCCATAAGTGAAAATTTTAACCTATAATCCCAAATTTTAACCCATGCTGCATACTGGCAATTGAACAACAACCACAGAAGGAACTAACATTTTTCACTTGCCTCTTTTGTTTAGTAATTATTAATTCTTAAAAAACTAAATAGTATTTGAAATGAAGTACATTAAAAAAGGGCTGATGGCATAAACTCCCTGCCCCACCCCATGGAGAGAAGTAGGCTCCCTGTGGGCTCAGAGCTGGGTTCATCAACTTGCTGGAAGCAGAGCAGCAAGAGGTAGGGGGGCCCTTGGCCCAGACGGCTACTGTGGACCTCGGTGTGATGGGGGCTCTGATATCCTCTGTCCCAGATTCTAGTTCCACTCAACAGAAAGGAAGTTTTGAGCAGGTGCCAGGCCCCATGTAGAACTGTGTCTTAATTACTCTTAACTTACTCTGCTTAGTCAGCAATAAAGCACATGTCTTGTTGCCATTTTTCAGATGGAGAAACTGAGGCTCAGGGGTGAGTGACTTGCTCAGGCTCAGTACAACCCAGTCCTGTTGCTCCCAAAGCCTTTGCACTTCACTTTGGCTGCACCCTGGAATCACCTGGGGTTCATTAAAAATACTGGCCCTTAGCTCTCCCCTCACACAGGGATTCTGATTTTATTGGTCTCTGGTTTGTTCTGGGCACCTGAACTTCATATCTACATATATTATACTATGTAATTTATTTATTTGGCTGCACCGGGTCTCAGCTGTGGCACTCGGGATCTTCAGTCTTCTTTGCAGCGCGCAGGATCTTTCAGCTGGGCATGCGAACTCTTAGTTGCAGCATGTGGGATCTAGCTCCCAGACCAGGGATCGAACCCAGACCCCCCTGCATTGGAAGCCTGGAGTCTTAGCCACTGGACCACCAGGGAAGTCCTGTGCCTGAACTTTTCAAAAGCTCCCCAGATGATTCCAATGCACAGACAAGATGGAGAATCATGGTCTTAAACACTGTGGTCCTTACCACCCACTACCGTCACCCGAGGTGATACGAACTTGCACATTTCTAGGCTTCTTCCAGATCCATTATTGAGCAAGGATTTCATGTTGGTTAAGTGTGCATGGCCTCACATGCTTTACCCAATACTGCTATGAAGTTGTAAATTATTCTCAGTTCACAGATAAGGATACTGACACCCAGAGAGCTTTGAGAACTGGTTTAATTGCCCCATCTCACTGCCTTCTAGGGAGGAATGACCATACCGCCTCTGGAGTGGGTCTGGGGGAGTGAACAAGGTGGGGGAAGTCAAAATGAGTGTCCTTGGAGCCCAGGAAGGAAGAGGAACTGGCGGGATCTGGATTGGCAAGAGGGAAGAGGTTAGAGTGGGAGAACAGGATCCGGGGGTCCTCAGGGTGCAGCCCAGGAGACATGGAGGGAGATTTTCACCAGAGGAACTTCTGGGGTGCCTAGGGGGAGGAAGGAGGAAGGACAGACACAGAAAAATCAAGGCTGAGATGGAGGAGAAGGGGTATTCCCAGCAGAGAGCAGTCTGGCCGGAGCCTGTGTCTCAGCTAATTCCTCCAGGTCCATTGGTTTTGTTGTCTAGACACTAACTCATGTCTGACTCTTTCCACCTCCTCCATGGACTGTGGCCCACCAGGCTCTTCTGTCCATGGGATTCTGCAGGCAAGAATACTGGAGTGGGTTGCCATTTCTGCCTCCAGGGGATCTTCCAGACCCAGGGATCGAACCCCTGTCTCCCGCACCGGCAGGCGAGCTCTTTATCACTGAGCCATCACAGGTCCACCAGTATTTGCCAGCTAACTGGTTTTGCTATTCAGAGACTTGGCAGTTCTCACCTCAGAACCACCAGGGGCGCTTTTGAAATAGACACAAATGTAACTGAAAAATCTCTCAGACACTGTGACACCAGCGTGGCCAGCTACTGCCTCCAAGAGATTACTGAGATTTCTACACACAAAGAGAGGAAGGTTCACCTCTTCTGAACTAAAAACATTCAGTGTTTGTCTTCAGCTTGTCCCTGAGGTGTCAGTGTCCGTCTGCCTCTCGTGTGTTGCCTGGTTGCTTCACGGTTGCTTCATTAGGCGTCCAAGGCAAGCAGGACAGAAACCCAGTGCAGAGGATGCAGGGTGCTGGGCTAGGAAGGCAGAGGGGGAGGCGTGGCTTCCCTTTCTCTCTCTGGGGCTTGTTAAGGCCAAAGGAACGGGCAACTCTTCACCTTCAGGAGGAGAAAGGCTGCAGATTAGGAACAGTTAAATGCAAATCAGGCTTTGAAATGTGGCGCTGAACTCACAATAGAGCTGCTACACCAAACCACAGCCATTCCCCCACAGCCCAGCCTGGGCCAACCTGACTCACAAAACACCCACCTATCAGATCACCGACTCAGTCAGGTCCTGCAGAAGAGACACAGCAAAATAAATTAAGAGCTCCTGATTGACAGACTGCTGCTGCTGCTGCTGCTAAGTCGCGCCAGTCGTGTCCGACTCTGTGCGACCCCGTAGACGGCAGCTCACCAGGCTCCCCCATCCCTGGGATTCTCCAGGCAAGAACACTGGAGTGGGCTGCCATTTCCTTCTCCAATGCGTGAAAGTGAAAAGTGAAAGTGAAGTTGCTCAGTCATGTCTGACTCTTAGCGACCCCGTGGACTGCAGCCCACCGGGCTCCTCTGTCCATGGGGTTTTCCAGGCAAGAGTACTGGAGTGGGGTGCCATTGCTTTCTCCAACAGACACACTACTATATATAAAACAAACAACAAGGATCTACTGTGTAGCGCAGGGAACTATATTCAACACCTTGGAAAAATCTACAATGGAAAAGCATCTGAGAAATATAGAGGTATGAATCACTTTGCTATACACTAGAAACTAACACAACATTGTAAATCAACCATAAACTTAATACACATATATATATGTGTATGTGTGTGTGTGTATATATTAAGCACTTTTGCTGAGCCCCTTGTGGGCGTCCTCAGTTTGTCCTGGCTCTTCTGCTGTAAAGGCAGCCACTGACAAGTAGCCCCTTGTTTCTCCACTGTTCCCTTTTTGCCTGAACCGGGTCCCTCCCAGCTGGCCCTCCAACACTGTTACGGAACCAGGTTCATTTTGCCAGATGCATGAGAGGCCGAAAGGCCAGCACACCGAGGCTGGCAGCAGAGAGGATTCTTTTGCAAAGCAGCCAGATGTAGAGATGGGAGAGCAAGCCTCAACTCCACCTCCGTCTGTACAGGCCTTGTACATGGCCAGGAGCTGTTTCTCCATCCCACTAGATCATTACTCTGCCCCCTCCCGCAGCCGGGAGCCGAAACTCAAGGAGGGTCCTCTGATTATTTTGCCGTTGCCAGGGGTCCCAACCAAACCCTTCTGGGCAACTGGCCACGCCTAATTTGTAAGCCAGTCCCTGAGTTGATACCTCTAAAGCCTGTGTCTATCATTGCTTAGGGGTGGTGGATTGGACCCAGGATATGTTTCCAATTTGTTGATGATCCAGGCCTTGTGTTTTGCCTGTATTCACCAGCCGTTCCCATGCAGTCCGCAAGCAAGGAGCTGCTGCTTTTAAACTGGAGAAACACGGAGATTAACAGCATAACACCAGTATAATGGGGGAGAGAGAGACATCTTCATGATAGTCAGCTGCCACAAGTTTCCACATGCTAGTGGACGGCTACTTCAGGATTGTCCCCAAACAAGAAAACTCTATGTGACACGAACCTAGGCAGGAAATTCTATGACTGTTTTGTGCCGCTGCCTTAGCAAGAGGATAAGGAATTTCAAAGACCAATGCTGGTTTTCTCTTTCCTTTTCTTTTCCTGCCTTTCTTCTCATTGCTCTCTCCTGCTTCCCCTTAGACAATGTTTGGTTCTCACGTTTGTTTCTGGAACTCCATCAGCAAAATATCCTCAGGATTTCAGTCTCAGTTTTTCTGGGACCAGAATTCCAGACCAAAGAGCTTCATCTGCCCTCGTGTTCATGGTGCCCTCCAGCTCCATGAGCCCGTTTCACATCCTCTTCTCAGAGGACCCACCAGCTTATTACCTCTTTTCACCCCTAATTTGCGATCTGAAGACTCTGAAGAGGCGCACATTAAGACCAGGGAGCTGTAGCTTAAACTTTGTCCATCAGGAGATGTTATATTTCATCAAGCCACTAGAGGGAGTAAATCCCAGGGTTACTGGAAATCAGGGCTGCAATAACTCAGGACAGGACCGCTGGAGCTCCAGGGCCAGACCAGTCTCCTGGCCGTTACAGCTCCCCCTCCAGCCTTCCAGACACCACGAGCACGCACGGTATGAGCGGAACAGGAACGCGTCAGCTAACAGAAACTGTTTGCCAGAATCATTCCTACACGATGTCCTAAAAAATGTCAGGTTTTCAGAAATCAACATATTGACCACTTCCAGCAAGAACCTTGTAACAGCAAAACGCCTCAATGCTTAGACGTAAAATGACCAGGATTTAACCCTTCGTCCCGACCCACTAACATCTAGACACAGGCCAAACACAGACTGTGTCCTAAAGGCTTACATTTCATTGAGAAGGGGTTTGGAAAGGACATGACATTCAAATTGGGCAGCCCTGCAGGAGGCAGGCAGCAGTGAGAGGTGAGAAAAGATACAAGAAGCCCCATTTAGGGGACACAGCAGCCAAGAGAGGAGCTGCCATCTACTGGTAAATATTCTGAGGGCTCAAATTCCATATCTTGAACTTCAGGTGGATCCTTCATTGTACCTCTGGTTTCTAGAGTAGTTTAGTAAAACTAAAAAGTCCTTCACAAAATACTTTACATAAATTCTTTTTAAAGGAGAAGGTCAAAGAGCTGGGCAGAGTCTGGAAAGATTCTCAGGATCAGGCATGCAGTTTGGCTGATAAAACCTCAGAGAATGGGGCAACTTCACTGGTGGTCCAGTGGCTAGAACCCCAAGGTCCCAATGCAAGGGCCCTGGATTCGATCCCTGGTCAGGGAACTAGATCCCACATGCTGCAACTAAGACCTGCTGCAGCCAAATAAATCAATATTTTAAAAAAAATCAGACAATGACACTTTTGCCCATACATGCAGTGAGGGTCCCACTTCAGAGTGACAGAGAAAAATGTGAAGCAAGAAAAGGAAGGAATCTGAAGATTCTCAAGAATACAGGTTGTTGCTGTTTTCAATCACTTAGTCGTGTCTGACTATTTGCAACCCCATGGACTGCAGCACACCAGGCTTCTCTGTCCTTCCCTATCTCCAGAGTTTGCTCAAATTCATGTCCAATGACTCAGTGATGCCATCCAACCGTCTCATCCTCTGTCGTCCCCTTCCCCTCTTGCCCTCAATCTTTCCCAGCAACAGGGTCTTTCCCAGTGAGTCAGCTCTTTGCATCAGGTGGTCAAAGTATTGGAGCTTCTGCTTCGGCCTCAGTCTTTCCAAAGAATACAGGTAAATAGTATTTGTCCATTCATTCATTCATTCCCAAATGCACCGATGACCTCGCGTTCGCCAAGCTCTGTGCTGAGTACTGGGATGCAGGGCTGAGCGAGATAACAGCATCCCACTCTAGTGGTTCACAGAGGCTTCAGGACAAGCATTAACAGGGCTTCCCAAGGCTAATTAATTCCTGTCACTGTGATGAATACTGTGAGAAGTCACTGATGCCATGTGAGCAGGTATCAGGGGACTCACCTAGTCTGAGAGGCCAAAGGAGCCTTCACAGAAGTGATGTTTTAGCTGAGGACTGATAATAAAATGTTAGCTAGGTGAGTGGTGTGCAGGTGTGTGTGACGGGAATGGACAGGCGGGAGAAAAGGGAATGTTCTAGGCTGAGGAACAGCAGTAAAAAGGCCTGAAGAGGGAAGGGCTATGGCATGGTCAAAGGACGCTGAGAAAAGTCTGCAGTGGCTGTTGCACAAAGACCTGGGAGAGGGGGAGCATCTGGTGAGACAGGGCCGGGCCAGGCAGGGCCATGTCAAGGATGCTTACTTGAGACCAGAAGTTCTCCGCCAGGAAGACTTTGCCTCACTGCCCTCCAGGGACACTTGGCAATGTCCAGAGACATTTATACTTGTCATAATTAGGGAATAGGCTGCTACTGGCATCTGGTGAGTAGAGACCACTGCATGCATGCTAAGTCACTTCAGTCGTGTCTGACTCTCTGCAACTGCAGCCTGCCAGGCTCCTCTGTCCGTGGGATTCTCCATGCAAAAATATTGGAGTGGGTTGCCATGACCTTCTCCTGGATCCTCCTGACCCAGGGATCGAACCCTCAACTCTTACATCTCCTGCATTGGCAGGCACGTTTTTTACCACTAGTGCCACCTGGGAAGCCCCAGGTAGAGACCAGGGATGTTGCTAAATATACTGTGTTGGACAGGTGGCCTCACAATGAAGATTCCCCCTCTCAAGATGTCAACAATGTTGAGGTGGAGAAGCCCTGTTTTATAATGAGGATCAGGAGCCACCCAAGGGTTTTAGGCTGGGAGGTTTTGTGGTGAGATTTCTTTCAAAAAGATCATTCTAATTTCAGTGTGGACTGGTGAGGGAGAGCCACTAGTGGAGATCTAAAGGGATCTGTTGGGAAGATCTATTATGATCTGGGCAAGACTTGTGGCCCAGCCTTGGGGAATGTCGGTGTGGATGGAGAAAAGTGAATGAATGAGAAAGATGCTTAAAAAAATAAATCAATGGGGCTGAGTGACAGATTGGCTGTGACGGGTATCTTAGCCCATGCTCTCTAAATCAACAGAGCCCGAGGCAAGTCTTAAATGATGATGCTTCATTTGGGCTGCACAGTACTAGGGCAGGAAGAGTGAAGGAAAGGGAAGTAAGGCAGAATGAGAAGCAGTGTTTCCACCTGAACCCCTGCTTCAGAAAAGCAGTGATGAGACACAGCTAGTCACTGAACCTGCGCCCAGCCAGCCACCCAGGATAACTGGAGTAACTACATCTCAAAACAGTTCACTGAGGGAGAGAAAAGAATGTATCATCTATTTCCCCTCTCTCAGGGGTCAGCTTCTCCTGTGGCCGTTTTGAAACGTACCTGCAAACTCTCCCATTGAAACATATCTGCAAATTTCTCCCCTCAAGAGTGGAGACTACATTCTCTATCATGAATCTGGGCCTTAATACCTCACTCACAGCCAAGAGAACACAGCAGAAGTGATGCTATAGGGCTTCCTAAGCTAGGTCCTAAAAAGACACGACTTCTGCCTTGCTCACTGGAGCGGCTGTGTGTGCTTGGAGCCCTTGGCGTTAGGACCGACTATAAGGCCACGGCGCTGGCATGAAGTCCAAGCCACACAGAGAGCCTGGGGGGAGCGGGAGGGCTCCACTCACCAGCTCCAATCACAGACCCAACCAGCAGCCAGTGCGAACTGCCCAGCCTCGGAGTGAAGTACTTCCAGACGATTCTAGCGCACAAGCATAGAGCCACTCGAAGTCATGAGTCTCCCAGCTCTGGCCTCAGAAGGAGGAGCAGAGAGAAGCCAGTCCTTCTGCGCCCTACTGACCCACATAATCCACCAGCCTAAGTAAAGGATTGTTTTAAGCTCCTGAACTTCCGGGTAATTTGTCATACCCAAAGTCGCTGGACACACATGTTACAAGTTCAGGACTCAGGCGTCCAGGTTGCACCATTTGGCATTCTGATAGCACCCCATACCCTGCAATTTGGCACTTCAGAGAGGAGCCAGGGACACCAGGAGTATGACTGAGGGGCCCCAGATGGCAGATTACAGGTACCCTACAGGGAGTCAGTCAGCCACAGCAGCATCTAGTAGATCACAGGGCTGAGGATTCAGAGGAGACATGAGGTCAAAGGGCTTTGGGTATGGTGCACTAATATGTCTGATACAGAGAGGAGGTGGGGACAGGCAGGAGGTAAGGATTTTCACATTTCTGTTTAGACCTAAGCAACCAAATAGAGTAATGCTTTTAATTTAAATCATGAGTGCAATTTACTGAGAGAGGAGCTGGATAAAAGGAGAGGGCTCAATTCGAAGTACCTGTGTGTTCGTTAGATATGGCAAGAAGTAGGAGCCCCAAACAGTCTTCCCTGGTGGCTCAGACGGTAAAGAATCTGCTTGCAATGCAGGAAACCTGGGTTCAATCCCTGGGTCAGGAAGATCCCCTTGGAGAAGGGAATGACTATCCACTCCTGTATTCTTGCCTGGAAAATCTCATGGACAGAGGAGCTTGGCAGGCTACTGTCCATGGGGTCTCAAAGAATGGGATATGACTGTGATTCACACACACACACACACACACACACACACACACACACACACACACACACGAGCCCAGGACATGAAAGACGGTCAAGGTCATTGATCCAGGGCCCCCAGAGGGCTTGAAAGCCTGTTCCTGAATCTTCTTTCCTGTGCAGTGAATATTTTCCAGGTCTTTGCTTGGGACCTTTCTCCGAGGGTCCCAAGGCTAATGTATTAGAGAAAGCAGAAGGAGCCCCCGGGAGAGAACACGGCATCTGCAGGAGCCCCCATATGTAAACACATGCCCGCTAGCCCAGTGCCAGCAGCAGAGATACCATCAGATTTACTTACTTTTTCAAATGTGTGGGGGAAATATTTTAGTTACCTTCAGATATGTTGGAGTCCTTTTTCAGCATGCAACGCTCCTCTTTCTCCTCCCTTTCCCTCTTAAGCTAAATTGCAAATGCTCCATATAGGCATAATGCTAGTCTCTTTTGCATCATGTGTTTAGATCATGGGTGCGTTTGACTGATTTCTTGTCAATGGTGCTCTAGTTCATGGACTTATAATATTTTTAGGCCTGAGGTGATGGGAGCCTGCCACCTCCTGTCCCCAATCATTGGTAGGCAGGGTCCTCTTCTGAAATGAAAAGTCAAGATTAGGTCTAAGGACACCAGGTCTGATTCCTGCAAAGGCAGAACCTGAGGGTCTCCCAGTCGCACCTGGGACTCCCTGGACCCCCTCCCTCCTGCTCTCCCAACTCATAGTTTCAGGTCCGTCCAGACTCCCCTCCCCCACCCCCACCATTAAAATTTAAAAGGCAGTGCCTACCGCAGCAAAAACATTTGATTATTTACAAAATCATGTAGAGGAGGGAAAATACAGGAGGACTGAAGAAAAGAAGGGATGAAGCATTTGCTGAGGCTTTCCTGTTCTGGGGTCTTTACTGCAGTGAATCCTTTACAAGATCTTGTTAGTATCAGTCATTCATATTTGTTACATGAAGAAACTGAGGCACAAAGAGGTTCATTAATTTGCCCAAGATGATGCAGCGAATAAGATGTAAAACTAGAGTCCACTTTTAACTCCAGTCCAGTGCTCTTTGCACTATTGCTTTCTTCCCGGGAGTGTCCGTATCCACCCTTCTACTTCTTACTCTTGAACAACAGAAGGCGTTTCTCCAAGTTTTGGGGAGAAGTCTTCGTCCGCAAGAACCACTGTACCGCTCCCTGAGCGCCACTAGGTGGCGCCGTGAGAGGCTCAAGTCCTGCTGCTTCTATCGGTTCACTTGGCGAGACAGACAAGCGCGGGGGAGAGCAGCTGCAGGGAGAGTGTCAAAACAGAGCTCTATCTAGGAACGCGGAGCCTTCTGCCTGGCCCCGTTTCCCACTGGGATCCTTGCTTGGCTCTTTACAGACTATAAATGAATTCGCTTTTTTCTTCCTTCCCCATCCTACTGCTAACCCACATCTCTGATTCTATTTTCTCTCCACCCCTGACACCAGGGCAGGAGTCCCACCCACATCAGGGAACAGTGTGTCCTGAAGAGTGGGGGCAGCAGGCAGGCGGGGTGGTGCGCAGAGTCCAGTCCACAGTCTGTCCCCACAGCGACCGGTGAGTCGTTTCCCACAGACCCTTCCCACCCACTGGCCCAACACGCTGGTACATCACAGCATTGCCGGGACCCACATGTGCCCCCGATCTAAGGGACCTGGCTTAGGCTGCTGTCGGCCCTAACAAAGGATCAGAGTTCTGAGGGCTGGCGGTCCAAGATCAAGGTGAAAACAGTTTGTTTACTTCTGAGGCTTCTCTCCAGGCTCACTGTGACGGTTTCCCTGTGTGCACATCCCTGGTCTCTCTGCGTGTCCTACCCACTCTTCTTATAAGATCACCAGTCAGAGTAGATTAGGACCAACAAACAGCCTCCTTTTATTTTTATTTTATTTGTGGGTGCGTTACTATTCTTTTTTAAATTGAAGTATAGTTGACGATTTGGTCACATATTTTCTTCCAATTCCTCTCCATCACGGATTATTACAAGATACTAAATATAATTCCCTGTGCTATACAGTAAATCCTGTTATTTATCTACTTGATGTACAATAGCTTGTGTCAGTCAACCTCACACTCCTAATTTATGCCCCCCTTCTCCTTTTGGAACCACAAGTTTGTTTTCTGTCTGTGAGTCTATCTCTATTTTGTATATTGATTCCTTTGTATTATTTTTTGAATTTTTCACGTGAGTAACGTCATGTGGATCACAATAAACTGTGGAAAATTCTGAAAGAGGTGGGAATACCAGACCACCTGACCTGCCTCTTGAGAAATCTGTATGCAAGTCAGGAAGCAACAGTTAAAACTGGACTTCGAACAACAGACTGGTTCCAAATAGGAAAAGGAGTACATCAAGGCTGTATATTGTCACCCTGCTTATTTAACTTATATGCAGAGTACATCATGAGAAACGCTGGGCTGGAAGAAACACAAGCTGGAATCAAGATTTCCAGGAGAAATATCAATAACCTCAGATATGCAAATGACACCACCCTTATGGCAGAAAGTGAAGAGGAGCTAAAGGGCCTCTTGATGAAAGTGAAAGAGGAGAGTGAAAAAGTTGGCTTAAAGCTCAACATTCAGAAAACGAAGATCATGGCATCTAGTCCCATCACTTCATGGGAAATAGATGGGGAAACAGTGGAAACAGTGTCAGACTTTATTTTGGGGGGCTCCAAAATCACTGCAGATGGTGACTGCAGCCATGAAATTAAAAGACGCTTACTCCTTGGAAGAAAAGTTATGACCAACCTAGATAGGATATTGAAAAGCAGAGACATTACTTTGCCGACTAAGGTCCGTCTAGTCAAGGCTATGGTTTTTCCTGTGGTCATGTATGGATGTGAGAGTTGGACTGTGAAGAAGGCTGAGCGCCGAAGAATTGATGCTTTTGAACTGTGGTGTTGGAGAAGACTCTTGAGAGTCCCTTGGACTACAGGGAGATCCAACCAGTCCATTCTGAAGGAGATCAACCTTGGGTGTTCTTTGGAAGGAATGATGCTAAAGCTGAAACTCCAGTACTTTGGGCACCTCATGTGAAGAGCTGACTCATTGGAAAAGTCTCTGATGCTGGGAGGGATTGGGGGCAGGAGGAGAAGGGGACCACCGAGGGTGAGATGGCTGGATGACATCACTGACTCGATGGACGTGAGTCTGGGTGAACTCTGAGAGATGGTGATGAAACAGGGAGGCCTGGCGTGCTGCAATTCATGGGGTCGCAAAGAGTGGGACATGACTGAACTGAACTGAACTGAACGTCATGTAATATTTGTCTTTCTTTGCCTGACTTACATCACTTAGCATGATAATCTCCAGGTCCTTTCGTGTTGCTGCAAATGGTATTACTTCATTCTTTTTCATGGCTGAATAGTATTCTATTGGAGAGTGTGTGGCGGGGGTGGAGGGACTGCCTCCACGTCTTGGCTATTGTAAAGAGTGCTGCTCTGAACACTGAGGTGCATGTATCTTTTCAAATTAGAGTTTTTATCTACTTCCTACTCCGGAGTGGGGTTGCTGGATCATATAGATATTTTTTTGGTTTGTTTTCTGAGGCACTTCCATACTGTTTTCCACAGTCAACCTCATTTTATTGTAATTGCCTCTTTAAAGGTCCTCTCTCCAAATACAGTCACCTTCTAAGGTTCTGGGGATTAAGGCTTCAATATATGAATTTGGAGGGTGGGGACACAAGTCGATCCATAACAGTATCCAATCACTAAAGGATAAGGGTAGAGGGCAGAATTTTGTGCCTAATTTTAGCCCCAAGAGGTCACAGGAAAAGTCGTGGTCACAACATGCTCATCAGTCAACCTCATTTTATTGTAATTGCCTCTTTAAAGGTCCTCTCTCCAAATACAGTCACCTTCTGAGGTTCTGGGGATTAAGGCTTCAATATATGAATTTGGAGGGTGGGGACACAAGTCGATCCATAACAGTATCCAATCACTAAAGGATAAGGGTAGAGGGCAGAATTTTGTGCCTAATTTTAGCCCCAAGAGGTCACAGGAAAAGTTGTGGTCACAACATGCTCATGAAGTTCAATTGTGTGATGCTGAGGATAAAGATAGCTGAAAGAATCCAAGTAATTGTATAAAACAACAACAACAACAACAGTCCATTCCGGGGCTCATGTGGTAGCCCTGATGGATCTGGTTTGGGATCTCTAACTGATGAGCTGATTAGAGCATCAGTAACTGCTTATTCCCTGTGACGATCAGCTTCCCCTCATCACTCTCCTTCTCAGGCCCCAACTGTAGCACGCTCCTGGAGGTCACAGGGCTCCCTCGTTCTCTGGGGCCTGTCTCCCTGGGAGCCAGCTCTTGGGTGGCAGCCTGGATGTGCCTGACTCACCCTGAATGGCTGGAGGGTTGGCAGGGCTGTCCCAGGTTGCAAGATTAGGCCAGAGGGTATGTTCAAGCTGGGAATGCACCCAGGCCAGGCTCCATGGAGACCCATTTAGAAGAAATTCGTAAAGTAAGAAATCCCAAAGAATTTCCCAAGAAATCCCAAAGAATTTCCCACCCTTTCTGGAGGGAAGATTGTAGAGGAGAGACAAGAGAAATGCCTGGCTGGGGAGTAGAGAAGGCAGCTCCTGTTGGACAGCGTGGCTGGCGGCTGGGTACCGGGCTGCCCTCTGCTGGGGAAATGATTGAGTGGTCATTCAATGCCTATGGATCTCCAGCACCTCTTTTTTTTTTTTTTTTTTTTTTTTTGGCAGGCTGCTCCGCTCTTCCCTTAGAGAAAAAACTAGCACTGGTTTGATAACCTAAGTCCTTCTCAGCCCAGCCCCAATGCAGTCTTCTCAAGGGCACCTTGTCTTCTTCAGGATATCAGATTTCTGTATTGGTGTGTTGCCTCATGGTCTGGCAGGAGCTGTAGGGTGCTGGAGCTGTAAATTAGTGTCTGTGGCAGCTGTGAGCCCAGCCGCACAGTCCATGCTCTGGTTTGTGCAGATGTATCTCAGGCAGAGAAGGCAAATCTGTATCCAGAAAAGTGTCTATTTTAGTGAGAAACAACTCTTCCCCCTTCCATCAGGGAAGCTATCTTACAATCAACCTGTTACCAGGAGACTGGGCTTCTCAGGTGGCTCAGCGGTAAAGAACCTGCCTAGCAATGCAGGAGACTCAGGCTCGATCCCTGAGCTTGGGAAGATTTCCCCTGGAGGAGGAAGTGCCAACCCACTCTAGTATTCTGGCCTAGAATCCCATGGACAGAGGAGCCTGGCGGGCTACAGTCCATGGGGTCGCACAGAGTCGTACACGACTTAGCCACTAACCAACAGCCAGGAAACTGGCTGAGGACTTGGAGAGGGATGACATTCTCTGGGGACGTTTCGCTTCCTATCCCTGCAACGTGAGGCTCTGTTAAGCTAGACGTTTTAGCTCCATCTGTGGATACAGCAATGGCTTCATGAGACTGGAAGCTTAGACTGCCATCTGGTCACTTGGGGATCCTCAGGCCAGGGAAGTCAACAGACAAAGAAGGCAGTGATGTACTAGCTGAAGCCATAGGCCATCAAGGGACACTTGGGATCTGGAGGCGTGTATCTTGAATGGAGGGGGACACCCAGGGCATCTCTTAGTGATGGGTCAGCCCTGGATTGGAGTCCGTGGAAAGTTATAGTATCAGGACTGATGATCACCCAGATCTTTCAGGAATGAAGGTTCAGACCATCCACTACCACGTCCAGTCAGATTTGCTAAGGGCAAAGGAATAAGAAGTAAGTAGTGGAAGAAAGTGTGAAAGTGGTAGTCGCTCAGTCGTGTCCGACTCTTCACGACTCCAAGGACTGTGGCCCATGAAACTCCACTGTCCAAGGAATTCTCCAGGCAAGAATACTGGCGTGGGTTGTCAATCCCTTCTCCAGGCGATCTTCCTGACCAAGGGATTGAACCTGGGTCTCCTGCATTGCAGGTGAATTCATTATGGTCTGAGCCACCAGCAATGGAAGGAAACAGTCACAAATACCAGCTAGGACCATGTGATCACCTCGAAAAACAAAAACCATAATCATTATGAGTCTTTCTTTCTTATTTTGATATGAATTTGTTTCTATATTAACTTTTTTCTCTTTACCCCTCTTCCATTCACCTACCATCTAATGTATGGGTACTCATAGTATTTAACTTTCTATCTCACAGAGACAGTGAGGCCCTAAGAATATAAATAACCATCACCCAAAGAGGGGAAAAGGACTTGGATCCTCTTTTGGAGGAAGACTTTTTCATTTGTATGAGGGACAGTTCCATTGTGATAAGTGGAAGCATTATTTTACTATCTTCTTAATTTGGAGGTAAATCTTGTTGTTGTTCAGCCACTAACTCACGTGTGGCTCTTTGCACCCCCATGGACTGCAGCACACCAGGCTTCCCTGTCCTTCATTGTCTCCCGGAGTTTCCTCAAACAACATCTAAGTATCATTAAAAGGATACAGATTCCATCTCAGTGTGGGCTCTGGTGGATCTGTATGGTGCCAACTTAGTTAAACTAGAAATACATCTCCTTTCTAAGAAGTTCTGTGTTCATGGAGGTCGCAAGAGTCATTTTTTGTAGGACTCGGAAGACAGAAGTGAAGCAGCAGTCTTCTTTCTATTCGAGAAGGTCAGCACTGAACACAAGGTGCTGTGGCCACCCAGGCCCATGGGCCCTCCTGTGCTGGCTTCGGGCACTGGCGTGAGGCAACCACAGACCTGCTCCCTCGAACCTGCTCCCTCAGTGCCTCGGACTCCAGCCCAGTGTCTCTTTCACTCTGTGACCAAGGGCACAGGATTCTACTGTAGATCATGCCCATCACCAGTGTGGAAGGTGGGAAGAGACAAGAGACTAAGGTTGTGAAAGTGGTAGTCGCTCAGTCGTGTCCGACTCTTCACGACTCCAAGGACTGTGGCCCATGAAACTCCACTGTCCAAGGAATTCTCCAGGCAAGAATACTGGCGTGGGTTGTCAATCCCTTCTCCAGGCGATCTTCCTGACCAAGGGATTGAACCTGGGTCTCCTGCATTGCAGGTGAATTCATTATGGTCTGAGCCACCAGCAATGGAAGGAAACAGTCACAAATACCAGCTAGGACCATGTGATCACCTCGAAAAACAAAAACCATAATCATTATGAGTCTTTCTTTCTTATTTTGATATGAATTTGTTTCTATATTAACTTTTTTCTCTTTACCCCTCTTCCATTCACCTACCATCTAATGTATGGGTACTCATAGTATTTAACTTTCTATCTCACAGAGACAGTGAGGCCCTAAGAATATAAATAACCATCACCCAAAGAGGGGAAAAGGACTTGGATCCTCTTTTGGAGGAAGACTTTTTCATTTGTATGAGGGACAGTTCCATTGTGATAAGTGGAAGCATTATTTTACTATCTTCTTAATTTGGAGGTAAATCTTGTTGTTGTTCAGCCACTAACTCACGTGTGGCTCTTTGCACCCCCATGGACTGCAGCACACCAGGCTTCCCTGTCCTTCATTGTCTCCCGGAGTTTCCTCAAACAACATCTAAGTATCATTAAAAGGATACAGATTCCATCTCAGTGTGGGCTCTGGTGGATCTGTATGGTGCCAACTTAGTTAAACTAGAAATACATCTCCTTTCTAAGAAGTTCTGTGTTCATGGAGGTCGCAAGAGTCATTTTTTGTAGGACTCGGAAGACAGAAGTGAAGCAGCAGTCTTCTTTCTATTCGAGAAGGTCAGCACTGAACACAAGGTGCTGTGGCCACCCAGGCCCATGGGCCCTCCTGTGCTGGCTTCGGGCACTGGCGTGAGGCAACCACAGACCTGCTCCCTCGAACCTGCTCCCTCAGTGCCTCGGACTCCAGCCCAGGTGTCTCTTTCACTCTGTGACCAAGGGCACAGGATTCTACTGTAGATCATGCCCATCACCAGTGTGGAAGGTGGGAAGAGACAAGAGACTAAGGTGAGTTTTAGTCCTTCCTGTCCACTCCAGCCCATCCTTGGAGGTTCTAATATGCACCTCCCTTCACATCCACCTGTGCCCCCTAACTGCCTGCCCTACTGACCTCAGGCCCTGGAGACCAAAGCAACAGCCACCTGCAGATGGCATCACCAGCTCCCCCAGCTGCAGAGTCAAACTCCTGTAAAAATCCCTTAAAATGTGTGTGTGCTGCCAACGACTGGATGTTTGTGTCCCATCCCCCACCCCAGTTTATGTCCTGAGATCCTAAGCCCCAGTGTGATGGTATTGAGAAGTGGGGCTTTGTGGGGAGTGGGGGGTGATTAAGTCATGAGGATGGAGCCCCCTTGAATAGCATCAGCGCCCTTTTAAAAGAGGCCCCAGAGGGCTTCCTCCCTCTTTCCTCCATGTGAGGACATTTTAAAAAAGTGCCATCTATGAACCAAGAAGTGAGCCCTCACTGAACACCAAATCTGCCAGCCCATTGATCTTGGATTTCCCGGATAAAAAACTGTGAGAAACAAATTTCTTTTGTTTATGATGTACTCATAAGATATTCTGTTATATTAATAGTAATCTGGACTAAGAACTATATATGTGTGTGAGAGAGTATATGTGTGTGTTTCTGCTTCTCTGATTCTGAGTAATAGAGGGAAGACCTTTACCAGCCTGTTTTTCCTTAATCTCTTCCTTGCCCTCTCCCTGCTCCGCTCTGCGCTGCAGGACTGACCCACTCGGGTGGTGTTGTCTCATCTTGGCCCTCTGGCCATGCTCACGGTGGTTGCACCTCTCACCCAGCGACTTTGGTCCTGGGCCCTGGCCATAGTCTCCATCTTTGTCTCCAACCTCAGTCTGGTAGAGCTCCACGCTACTGCTAAGCTCTCTGGTGACCTTGATTTCTTACATCAACCATCACTTACAGAACCAGTTCCCTGTATCAGATTCTCACTGTTTTAAATACTTAGTTTCTTTTTGCCTGGTTGGACCCAGACTGATAGCAGCCCACTTGAAGTTTGAGTTCATAAATTTAAAGTGAGACCAGGGAATTCCCTGGCAGCCCAGTGGTTCAGACTCCACATTTTCACTGCCAAGGGCATGGGTTCAGTCCCTGGTCGGGAAACGTGGCACACCGTGGCCAAAATAATAAAAAATAAAATAAAACTTTTAAAAAATGAGACCAATCCACACAGCATGTGACTGTTCCAAGTAGCCTTCCGCTTTTCAGGAATCAGTAAAGAATTGGATTTAAGTAGGGTTGGAGCCTTGCAGGAAAAATTGACGGAATGAGGAGCTGATGGTGATTTTCAGGATGACCCAAAGACTCTCAGCTGGGTTAAGAAATAAGTAAGGTGATGAAAGGGTGGACAGAAATGCAAAGATGGGAAAGTCAGTGGGTTAAAAATCCAAGGTGGCTGATCATTTTTAGAGCAGAGGTGCTATAGGGAGGAGCAGAAAGGGTATGTAAGGATGATCAGGGATTAGGATGCTGGAAATCAAAATTTTGGAAGAGATGCAGCAACTGACAAGACCATGAGAGTGAGTGACTGAGACAGGCTGGAGGACAAGGTCAATGGAAATGAGATGAAGCAACTAGAGGTCACAGTGTTGAGTGGATTATCTATGTGGATGTTAAGAATCTCCCTAGGATTTCTAAAGGATCTGGGTCTCTCTTGCTTAAACCTTGGAGAGCTGGAATCAGCTTATTCACTCTTCTTCTCTCTCCTCTGCCTTCTCCCTCACCATGGCCCTCCATGTGTGGCCACGGTTCCTCTTCCATTCCTCAAGCCCTACCAGCACGAAGCTGTTACATTTGATAGACATTTAGCAATTCTTCATGGATAAAAGAGGAGGCCACAGCACAGCATAAGGCTAGAAAGAAAACTGAACCTCACCTATGAAGTCTCTGTGAAATAAAATTCTTATTTATGTCAAGACAAGAAAAATTTAAACAAAATTCTTCCCTGACCTTTGGCCTCCCCTCATCACCTACTCTGCATTGTGCACCTGCACTATGCATCAACCAACCTCCCCCCATCAGCAAGAGCACCTGCTCGGCCATAAACAGCAACATTCTCCTAGCAGCAAGTTGTTGTCTAGTTGCTAAGCAGTATCCCACTCTTTTGCAATTCCATGGGCTGAAGTCCCTCAGGCTCCTCTGTGCATGGGATTTCCCGGGCAAGAGTACTGGAGTGGTTTGCCACTTCCTTCTCCAGGGGGGGTCTTCCTGACCCAGGGATTGTACCTGTGTCTCCTGCATTGGCAGGTGGATTCTTTACCACTGAGCCACCAGGGAAGCCCCATCCAAACTGTTCTAATCAACTGTTCTAACGTTCCTGGAATTCCCTGGTGGTCCAGTGGGAGGACTCTGCACTTTCACAGCTGAGGCCTGAGTTCGAGCCCTGGTCTGGGAACTAAGATCTAAGATCCTCTAAGATGAACAGTGTCACAAGCAGACAAACAACTTTCTTGATCTTGTAGAAGTCACATGGCGTGCCGTGGCGGCGCCTGAATCTGCTTTCTGTAAACTGTCAGTAACATGTCAACATGCAGCCCTCCGTCTTAAAAATAAAATCATGAACTGTGTCTTGAGTTCGATGTGGAGCAGTTCTCAGGGCTTTCTGGGATGCTGTTCCCAGGTTACAATCCTTGAATGTGGCTCAAGTGAAACTTTCCAGCTTTAGATTGATTAATTCTTGGTCAATACCTTCGAGTCCTCAATTGGAATTTCTCAGGGGCCAGTTTTCCCGTTGGGTGCTAACTCTGGAGTTTTGCTCATGTCACCTCTCTCTATAGCCACCCTTCTCGACTTTGCATTCTCCTTAGGTCTGGTCCCCCAACCTCCCTATATGGCAAGCCTCCCTGATAACGCTCTTAAATTCATATACAGGGGTGTACATGCAGCAATGCAGCTCTTTCACAACCCCTGTCATCATGGGTGTCCCTCCTTTCATTTCCATAAAGATTGTCAAGGTATTTTCCTAAAGAAAAAAGCCATCAACCTCTAGGAGGAATTCTGCTCCTTCCCCAAAATGCAGAATTGCAGCAGGCACAGAATTATTCTAATAAAGCACTTTTTCACTTTTCCATTACTCAAGTTAAAATGACATCATGCACACCACAGTGCTCAAAATCTGAAAAGCGCTTTTCTAACGCAAATATAGAAGTTAAATAAGCAGGGTGACAATATACAGCCTTGATGTACTCCTTTTCCTATTTAGAACCAGTCTGTTGTTCCATGTCCAGTTCTAACTGTTGGTTCCTGACCTGCATACAGGTTTCTCAAAGAGTTTCTTAAGATTGCCGGGAGAAATATCAATAACCTCAGATATGCAGATGACACCACCCTTATGGCAGAAAGTGAAGAGGAACTAAAAATCTTCTTGATGAAAGTGAAAGTGGAGGGTGAAAAAGTTGGCTTAAATATCAACATTCAGAAAACGAAGATCATGGCATCGGTCCCATCACTTCCCAATAGATAGGGAAACAGTGGAAACAGTGTCAGACTTTATTTTTTGGAGCTCCAAAATCACTGCAGATGGTGGCTGCAGCCATGAAATTAAAAGATGCTTACTCCTTAAAAGAAAAGTTATGACCAACCTAGATAGCATGTTGAAAAGCAGAGACATTACTTTGTCAACAAAGATCCATCTAGTCCTGGCTATGGTTCTTCCTGTGGTCATGTATGGATATGAGAGCTGGACTGTGAAGAAGGCTGAGCACTGAAGAATTGATGCTTTTGAACTGTGGTGTTGGAGAAGACTCTTGAGAGTCCCTTGGACTGCAAGGAGATCCAATCAGTCCATTCTGAAGGAGATAAGCCCTGGGATTTCTTTGGAAGGACTAATGCTGAAGCTGAAACTCCAGTACTTTGGCCACCTCATGCGAAGTGTTGACTCATTGGAAAAGACTGAGGCTGGGAGGGATTGGGGGCAGGAGGAGAAGGGGACGACAGAGGATGAGATGGCTGGATGGCATCACTGACTCGATGGATGTGAGTCTGAGTGAACTCCAGGAGTTGGTAATGGACAGGGAGGCCTGGCGTGCTATGATTCATGGGGTCGCAAAGAGTCGGACATGACTAAGTGACTGAACTGAACACAAATATAAGAGGAGAGGAATATTATGTACAACCTCACAACCTAGTCTAATAAAGAGAGGATCAAGAACCAAAACTCCATTTGTCCACAAGGCCCCACATATGCAAACTCAGGACAAACTTGGGTTGGGACCAAATGCAGTGTTCAGTTGAATGTATGCTTAAGTTAATGAATGAAGTGTACATAGGTGTATATAACATCATGACTTATAATAACAAATATGCATTTGGTTGGGCTTCCCAGGTGGTGGCAGTGGCAAAGAACCTGCCTGCCAGTGCAGGATACACAAGAGACACGGGTTCAATCCCTGGGCCTGGAAGATCCCCTGGAGGAGGGCATGGCCACCCACTCCAGTATTTTTCCTGGAGGATCCCATGGACAGAGGATCCTGGCAGGCTACAGTCCATAGGGTCACAAAGAGTCAGACATGACTGAAGCGACTGCTTGTATACATTTGGTCTTCCAGTAGAGAGCTGCTAAAACCCTGGCAGTTTCCAAAGTGATAAGAGAATGGGAGCACCTTTTGTTATAAAATTTGCCTTTTGGCCTTGGATCCTGAAATAGCTCCAGTGCCATAAAGGTGAAAGAGGGTCTCATTATTCATATCAAATCCTTTTTAACTGCACTGGAGTTTATGTTAATAAGGTGGCTTTTGGAAAGCCTCTAAGGATGAGAAAGGAGTATGTCAAGGCTGTATATTGTCACCCTGTTTGTTTAACTTATATGCAGAGTACATCATGCCAAATACCAGGCTGGATGAAGCACAAGCTGGAATCAAGATTGCCAGGAGAAATATCATAATCTCAGATATGTAGATGACACCACATTTATGGCAGAAAGCAAAGAAGTAAAGAGCCTCTTGATGAAAGTGAAAGAGGAGAGAGAGTGAAAAAGTTGGCTTAACGCTCAACATTCAGAAAACTAAGATTATGGCATCTGGTCCCATTACTTCACGGCAAATAGATGGGGAAACAGTGGAAACAGTGTCAGACTTTGGTTTGGGGGCCTCCAAAATCACTGCAGATGGTGACTGCAGCCATGAAATTAAAAGACACGTGTTCCTTGGAAGAAAAGCTATGACCAATCTAGAGAGCATATTGAAAAGCAGAGACATTACTTTGCCAACAAAGGACCATCTAGCCAAGGCTATGGTTTTTCGAGTGGTCATGTATGAACATGAGAGCTGGGCTATAAAGAAAACTGAGCGCCAAAGAATTGATGCTTTTGAAGTGTGATGTTGGAGAAGACTCTTGAGAGTTCCTTGGACTGCAAGCAGATCCAACCAGTCCATGCTAAAGGAGATCAGTCCTGACTATTCATTGGAAGGACTGATGCTGAAGCTGAAACTCCAGTGCTTTGGCCACCTGAGGCGAAGAACTGACTCACTGGAAAAGACCCTGATGCTGGGAAAAATTGAAGGCGGGAGGAGAAGGGGATGACAGAGGATGAGATGGTTGGATGGCATCACCGACTCAATGGACACGAGTTTGAGCAAGCTCTGGGAGTTGATGATGGACAGAGAAGCCTGGCAAGCTGCAGTCCATGGGGTTGCAAAGAATCGGACACAACTGCTCGACTGAACTGAACTGAACTGAACTGAACTGAAGGATGGGAGCTGATTGCCAGGAGAACCCACCATGTGATTAGAGAGTTGGAACTTTCAGCCCTCCCCAGTTCTGAGACCTCTGGGGAGATGAGAGTCAGGTGCCAGTAGCCAATGATTTAATCAGCCATGCCTATATCATAAAGCCTAACTAACAACTCAAAGGATGGGGGCTTCCCTGGTGGTCCAGTGGTTAAGGATCTGCCTTGCAATGCAGAGGGCACCAATTCAATGAAGATACCACATGCCTTGGGGCAACTAAGCCCATGTACCACAACTACCGAAGCCCGGACACTCTCTTGAGCCCATGCTCTGCTACAAGAGAAGCCACAACAAGGAGAGGCCCAAGCGCTGCAAGGAGGAGCAGCCCCTGATCTTGGCAACTAGAGAAAGCCTGTGTGCAGCAGTGGAGACCCAGTGCAGCCAAAAATAGATAAAGTTTTTAAAATTCAAAGGATGGGGGTCAGGGAGCTTCTGGGTTGGTGAACATATGGCCGTGCAAGGAGAATGGCTCCATGCTGCTGCTAAGTCGCTACAGTCTGTGCAACCCCATAGACGGCAGCCCACCAGGCTCCCCCATCCCTGGGATTCTCCTGGCAAGAACACTGGAGTGGGTTGCCATTTCCTTCTCCAATGCATGAAAGTGAAAAGTGAAAGTGAAATCACTCAGTTGTGTCCGACTCTTAGTGACCCCATAGACTGCAGCCCACCAGGCTCCTCCATCCATGGGATTTTCCAGGCAAGAGTACTGGAGTGGGGTGCCATTGCCTTCTCCATACCCCTTCCTATATACTTTGCCCTATGCACCTTTTCCATCTTCTGCTTCTGACATACCTTCTTATAATAAATCGATAACCTAGTAAGGCAATGTTTTCCTGAGTTCTGTCAGCTTCACTAGCAAGTTAATTAAACTGGAGCAGGAGGTCTTGGGAATCTCTGACTTACAACTGGTAGGTCAAAATCATAACTGAACTTGCAGTTGGCATCTAGGGGTGGGGAGAGCCTTGAAGGAATGAGGATTCTGATGCTAGGTCTAAGTAGGGAGTGTCAGAACCAAAGTGAACTGCAAGACACCCAGCTAGTGTTGCTGAATTGGCCGGTGTGGCAATAAACCCACATCTTGTGTCAGAAATGTGAAATTAGAGAACCGCAGGGGTAAGTTTTTTTCCTTTACAGTGTAATGCAAGGAGATGGTTAGCAGGCACTTTTTGAAAGTGAAAGTGTTAGTCCTCAGTTGTGTCTGACTCTTTGGGACCCCATGGACTATATCCTGCCATCCTCCTCTGTCCATGGAATTCTCCAGGTAAGAATACTGGAGTGGGGTGCCATCCTTCTCCAGGGGATCTTTCCGACCCAGAGATTGAACCTGGCTCTCTTGCGTTGCATGCAGACTCTTTACCATCTGAGCCACCAGGCAAGCACTTTTCTGCCATCTCAATAAAAAACATTTCAGAATTGTGGCGGAAGACAAGCTAGGTTGGAAATAAAGCGGAATAATGAATAAAATAAGTGTGACTCTTTCTAGAAGCTAAATACGAAAAGGAGAAAGACAGTATAGTAACCACTTAGTTCCAGCACTCCATGTCCCAGTCCATACTCTGCACTCTAGTTGTTTAACACCCTTAGGATCTCGAGGTGCCTCCCAACCATCCAACTCTCCATCCTACCCCCAACCCCTATAGTCCTAGGGCGCTGCCAGCTCGCCCTTTCCGGAGTGAATATTTTGATACGAGTTTTGGGGACGGAAGTAAAGAGGACAAGCCGGCTAAAACTGAAAAGAAGAGGGAGGAGATGTGCTGTGAACTGAATTCTATGTCCCTTAAATCCACATGTTGAAGCACTGACCCCTGCCTGCGACTAAACATGGAGCTAGGGCCTTTAAGTCGGCAATTAAGTTAAAGGAGGTCATCAGGGTGGGCCCCTGATCCAATAGGACTCACTTCCTCATAAGAAGAGAAAGAGAATGGAGGAGCTGACAGGCAGAGGGAAGGCCATGTGAGGACACAAGAGAAGGTGACCCTCTGCAAGCCAGGAAGAAAGGCTTCACCAGAAACGAGCCCTGCCAGCGTCTTGATCTTGAACTCAAGCCTGCAGACCCAGGAGAAAGTTAATCTCAGTTGTTTAAATCACCAAGCCTGTGGTTACATGGTTACGGCAGCTCAAGCAGATTAACCCAAGAAAAAATTAATAGTAATAAATAGTAATAAAGCAGGGAGGTTTGTCTAGGGTGTTTCTTCATGTCTAGATGTCTAGACTTCTCTTCACAGTGTTGCAAAGGTCTGGCTCTAGCGGCATACATGCAGAGGGAGGGGGGAGGAAGGTGACAAACGTGGGTTTGTCACACAAAGAGACGTTGACTCTCATCTGGCCAGCCCACCCACCTCCCCCAC
>SJYC01150001.1:0-70112 GCA_006408675.1 Madoqua kirkii | reverse complement strand
TCACCGTTCTCCATTCTCTGGATTTCTGGAGCCGGCTGTCAGACTGAGGAAAATCCTCTGCCTCCAACAAAAGCAATTGTTTGAGTTGGGAGCCCTCTGCCTTCATCTTGAGTCACTTCACAGTCCTCTCAAAGGTTTGCTGAGTTTTTAAATATCCCAGTTTAGATAACTAAAGTTCTGTGGTGGGAGGCGTGGGATTTTTTTTTCCTTCTGATTTATGCCAGGATCAAAAGCAGCTTTAGCATCCTTCCTGTGGTTATCAACCCATTGAGAGCGCCGTTGCAGCCAAAGGCCTCGCTGTGATGGAGGGACCGCTGGGGATAAGGGAGGGTTCCGCCAGAAGCTTGAAAAGCCACACGCGGTGAGGACACCTCGCCTCTCTCGCTGCAAGCACAGAATGGACCCAAAGTGGTGGATCGCTCACAAATGCATTCCCCACTTGCTTCATCTCTAACCTTAGCGGGAAAACCGCATTTATTAAACAGTTGAGCGGCTCAATGGCTTCTTTTCAGCTTCAGCTCTCACGTGGCCGCCTCTTTCATCACTGGCAAGTTCCTGCTGCCAAGGGTGGGTGACGGTGGGCGCCCTTGCTAGGACCTCTTGTTTAAACAAGGCCAGGTTCCAGCCTACTTTGCGTTCAAATGCTTACAAGAGCATGCCGGCTTGCTCCTTAAAATTAGATGAAATAAAGACACTTGGAAGGGATATGGCTTGGTGCATTTCCAACCTTTTCCTCTTCTGGCTAAAACCAGTTTCTCCGGATCGCCCTTTAGTTTTGCACTTTGAGAATTTTTCATAAGGAAAATTACTTTGTTCTTCAATACCACAGTTTTAAAATGGAAACCATTTAATGTTTTTTGTTGTTTTGGTTGGTTTGTCTGTTGTAGGGTTTTTCTTTGGCCATACCTTCCCTTCTGGGATCCTAGTTCCCTTCAGTTCAGTTCAGTTCAGTTGCTCAGTCGTGTCCACCCGCAATCCCTCCCAACATCAGGGTCTTTTCCAATGAGTCAACTCTTCACATGAGGTGGCCAAAGTACTGGAGTTTCAGCTTCGGCATCAGTCCTTCCAAGGAAATCCCTGGGCTGATCTCCTTTAGAATGGACTGGTTGGATCTCCTTGTGGTCCAAGGGACTCTCAAGACTCTTCTCCAACACCACAGTTCAAAAGCATCAATTCTTTGGCACTCAGCCTTCTTCACAGTCCAACCCTCACATCCATACATGACCACAGGAAAAACCATAGCCTTGACTAGACGGACCTTTGTTGGCAAAGTAATGTCTCTGCTTTTGAATATGCTATCTAGGTTGGTCATAACTTTTCTTCCAAGGAGTAAGCGTCTTTTAATTTCATGGCTGCAGTCACCATCTGCAGTGATTTTGGAGCCCCCAAAAATAAAGTCTGACACTGTTTCCACTGTTTCCCCATCTATTTGCCATGAAGTGATGGGACTAGATGCCATGATCTTTGTTTTCTGAATGTTGAGCTTTAAGCCAACTTTTTCACACTCTTCTTTCACTTTCATCAAGAGGCTCTTTAGTTCCTCTTCACTTTCTGCCATAAGGGTGGTGTCATCTACATATCTGAGGTGATTGATGTTTCTCCCAGCAATCTTGATTCCAGCTTGTGCTTCTTCCAGCCCAGCGTTTCTCATGATGTACTCTGCATATAAGTTAAATAAGCAGGGTGACAATATACAGTCTTGACGTACTCCTTTTCCTATTTGGAACCAGTCTGTTGTTGTATGTCCAGTTCTAACTGTTGCTTCCTGACCTGCATACAGGTTTCTCAAGAGGCAGGTCAGGTGATCTGGTATTCCCATCTCTTTCAGAATTGTCCACAGTTTTTTTGTGATCCACACAGTCAAAGGCTTTGGCATAGTCAATAAAGCAGAAATAGATGTTTTTCTGGAACTCTCTTGCTTTTTCCATGATCCAGTGGGTGTTGGCAATTTGATCTCTGATTCCTCTGCCTTTTCCAAAACCAGCTTGAACATCTGGAAGTTCATGGTTCATGTATTGCTGAAGCCTGGCTTGGAGAATTTTGAGCATTACTTTACTAGCATGTGAGATGAGTGCAATTGTGTGGTAGTTTGAGCATTCTTTGGCATTGCCTTTCTTTGGGATTGGAATGAAAACTGACCTTTTCCAGTCCTGTGGTCACTGCTGCATTTTCCAAATTTGCTGGCATATTGAGTGCAGCACTTTCACAGCATCATCTTTCAGTATTTGAAATAGCTCAACTGGAATTCCATCACCTCCACTAGCTAGTTTCCTTACCAGCGATCAGACCTGAGCACACCACAATGAAGGCTCCAAGTCTTAACCATTGGGCAGCCAGGGAATTCCCAGGAACTATTCAATGTTGTTGTTTTAAATTTATTTAGAATAATGTTTTTTAAAACCATCTGCCTTGGAAAAGTTTTGTTCCGTAAATTTTTAATTTTAATTTTGGTTGCATCCCATGGCATGAAATAGCTACCCAACCATGGGTCTAACCCATGCTCCTTGCATTAGGAGCTTGAAGTCTTAACCATTGGACAGCCAGGGAAGTCCCAGAAATGTTATTTTTATGTGCACAGTTTCAGGCTCCCTGAGATTGTTTCTTGACCATCAGAGCACCTTGCTTACAGAAACCTGCAGGAGGTAAATGTGGTCTTAGCATTTCTGTGTCTGGCGAGGTACCTGTTGTGCACACGGTAAACATTCACTGGTGAATTATTTATGCTGTGGTTGCATTAATCTTTTGTCTTAGATTAATCCACACTCTCAAATGTTGGTTTGGCTATTTTTGTAAATCATTTCCACAAACAGGCATTTCCCCTGTATTCACTGGGTCATTAGCAGTTCAGTCAAAAAGTGTTAACAAGTGCTAGATGATATTCTTCCCTGGTTAACTTAGTTTTTTTTTTTTTCTTTTTTAATTAATACCTCGTATTATGAAGATTGCCAGTCTACTTCTAGTTCTTCTGGCAGCAATTTTCAAACTCTTAAGAATGGTGAGGTAAACACAGCTTTTTTTTTTTTTTTTGTCTTTCAAAAACATTTTTATGGGTGAAATAAAAGATGCTAAGAGACAGGCAGCACTATTTACAATAGCCAAGACACGGAAGCAACCTAAGTGTCCAACAACAGATGAATAGGTAAAGAAGATTTGGTATAGATATATAATGGAATACTACTCAGCCATAAAAAGGATGAATTAATGCCATTCACAGCAATATGGGTGAGCCTAGAGATTACCACACTAAGTGAAGTAAGTCAGATGGAGAAAGAAGAATACCATGTATTACTTATATATGGAATCTGAAAAATAAAACTAGTGACTATAGCAAGCAACAAACAGACCCGCAGACATAGAGAACAAACTAATGGTTTTCAGTAAGGACAGGGAGGGGAAGGACAACACAGGGATAAGAAATTAAGAGGTATAAACTACCATGTATAAAATAAACAAGCTACAAGGACACATGTACAACACAGGAAATATAGCCAATATTTTATAGTAACTATAAATAAAACTTTTAAAATTGTGAATCACTGTGTTTTATGCTTGTAGAGTACTGGAGTGGGGTGCCATTGCCTTCTCCATATAATCAACTATACCTCTATAAAAAAAAATAATTTAAAAAAAAACAGGAAAATAGAAGGAAAAAAAAGAAGGAAATGGGAAACCACAGAGTGGACAGAGGGGGTCCTGGCGCCTCCCATTTATCCTTTTACTCCCATATCAACACAGGCATTCACTGAGGGTTGGTGAGCCCTGGCTTGAGAAGTTCCCCGTCCAGTGATACAAATAAGCCAGTGATTACAGGGTAAAGTGATAATGATAACCACTTTCATAGCTCATTTATTTATTTATTTCATTTATATATATATTTATAAATTTTTGGCCATGCCATGTGGCTTAGAGGATCTCGGTTCCCTGACTAGGGATTAAACCCCAGCCTTCAGCAATGAAAGCCCAAAGTCCTAACCACTGAACTACCAGCGAATTCCCGGCATGTTTATTTCTTAAATATCACCATTTGGTTGTCTCAGCAGCATCTTATTTATGGATGGACCGTGGCAGACGTTAGTATGCAGTTGAACCTATTTTTTTCTTTTCCATTATATTTTTTACAGAATACTGAATACAGTTCCCTGTGCTGTGCAGCAGGACCTTGTTGTTCACCCGCTGTGCATGTAATATTTAGCATCTGCTGAGCTTAGACTCCCAGTCTGTCCTCCCCTAGCACCCTCTCCCCCTTGGCCACCACAGCCTCTTCTCTCTATCTGTAAGTCTGTTTCTGGTTTGTCAAAAAGCCCATTTGTGTCAGACTTTAGATTGCACGGAGAAGTGATGTCATATGGTATTCCTCTTTCTCTTTCCAACTTACTTCGTGTGATAATCTCTAGGTCAATCCATGTTGCTACAAAGGGCACTATTTCATTCTTTTTTATGACTGACTAATAGTCCGCCATTGTATATATGTAGACTATATATATATATATATTTATAAATATATATATATATTTATCCATTCCTCTGTGGATGGACACTTAGCTTGCTTTCAAGGCTTGGCTACTGTAAATAATGCTGCTCTGAACATGGGGGTGCAGATGTCTTTGAGCTGAGTCAACATTAAGCCCTAGAGGCCTTGGCCCTGAGGCCTCACCCTCTGTTCTGTGCAGGAGGCAGGTCTGCTGAGCCTGGTGCTGTGGGGGGCTGCACAGCGCCCCACAACACACTAGTCAAACTTTCATGCCTGGCCTTGGTTTGGCTTCCAGGAACATCTGCCTTTTCTGAGCAAAAGGAAAAAAAAAAAAAGGAGGGAGACGTGGGCCAGTTTATCTGAAAGGTCACTAGTGACAGCCTTTTTGCCCTTTGGAGCAGTTTAACCCTGATTGCTGCTGCGTGCTCCGTCACCAGCGATACGGAAGAAGCATAGCCACAGCAGACAACGGGTGGGAAGCAAGCCAGCCCTTCTGGCAGGACGTCTAATGCTCAAAGATAAGAGTGGTCATACCCTCTCAGGAACCCCACGGTTGGAGGCGCGGAGTCTTCCAGTAGATCTATCATGGAAGGCAATTCATCTTGCCTGCGTCCCTCAGAGATAGGTCTATGGGGAGTTGCAATCACTGGTGCAGCAGTAAAGACCTAGCTTAAGTTGGGAAGGACAGCCGTGGGCTTGCTTGTTATCTTAACCACAGACAATTGGCTCCAAGCGAATACTCAGTTCTTCAGAAAACCTTTGGAGAGAATCTGGCAAATCAAGCCCAAGCTGCCCTCCCTGCCTGTGTGCCCTTGTCTCGTTTCCCATTAAACCAGCAGTGGCAACAAGAGAAGACACTCTGCGCCAGCTGCTTTTGTCCCTCCCCCGCTCTCTCCATCACTCCATCCTTCTCCCTCCCTCCATCGCCCTGAAGAGGTCTCCTTCTGGAGACCTGCCTTTCATCCCTGTCATCTTCAATATGGCTCTAAGAATGTCCTTCTCTAGGACCTGGGGACCTTTGGAAAGGTAATCATCAGAAGAGACAGCTTCTCTATCTCAGCCTCTGGCATAACAGTAGAGAACATTTCGATTGTAAAGCTACCTTCTGCCATAAAGACAGGAGAAGTTTATGAACAAGCACAGATGGCATTTGACAGCACCCTAACACTGTCCAATAGTATTTTGCTAGCTCGCCCCAAAATTTAAAAACCCTTCTGTGTTGGGGGCCAGCGTGAGGAACTCTGCCCTTGGCAAAGGTCATGAGGAAGGGGGCTTCGGCATACGCAAAGGCGTGATCAAGCCTCAGGAAATTCCCCTGCTCCCGAGCATCTAACCCCAAAACCAGAGTCTGTCCTGTACTCTCACCTACGGGGGGGCTCTCCCCCATAACCATTTCTCTCCGAGAAGGAGTAAACGTGCAGCTCCAAGGCAGTAAAAATTCCTGGGCGTGACTAGAGTGTTTCAACTTACGGGACTCCTCTGAAGGTTACCTAGCCTGCCTATATAGGTTCCTCCGGCCACAACAGCCCTCCAGCCATGAAAGGCATGAGATGCTTTCACTTACTAAAGGCAAATTCTTGTGGGAAGTTAGAAATTATTAGTATAGTGGGTTGGTTGGGAATTATATTGGTAAAGGGTTTTTTCATTTGTTGTGTCAATAATTGCTGCTAATTCCCTGCCCTAGGTGGGACAAGGGCATCTTAGGTTAAGCCTCTCTGCGGACACATGATTGTTTACTACCCCTCAACCATAAACAGCACAGAGAGTTTTGGAGTACTTTGAGAGTGTAATTAACATAGGGCTTTTTCTTGTCGTTGAGTCAATGATTGCCACCAGGCCTCCATATCTTTAGGTACCTGGGAATATATTAATCAATGTATTTGGAATATAGAAAAGGAAATATAGTAGTTTTTGATGTTAGCAATACTAGACTTTTTGAGTTAATGAATTTTCTCTTTTGTTATAGATCACTGTACTTTGTTATAAATCACTGTGTCCTTGCTATGTAAAAATGTAACTTTATCACTATCTTAAGACTAAGTAGATCTTAAGGGGAACATTGGTGAAAGGATTTTCATTTGTTGGACTGATGTTTGATGCTAAATCTCCATATTCCCTGCCCTTATAATAAATATAACTAGCATATGGGAGAAATACATATTAACCTTTAAGCATAGAGGAGAAATAAGTATTAACCTTTAAAATTAATCATGTTAACCTTGGGTTAAATAAATTCCTTTCTTGATTGTAACTCACTACACCCTCACCCTATAGGAATGCAACTTTATTTGGAGGGTGGTGCCTGGTTTAAGAAAAAACATGCTTGGAAAAAATAAGTTTTTTGGTTATCAGAAAGAAAGAGTTGTAAACGTCAGCAGGCAGAAATGGCTTAAAGATGATGTAAAACCCCTAAAACCTTTTTTTATGTAAAACACCTGATTTTGATAAAGGTCAGGACTGCTGACCCGCGCGTGACTCTGTATTCATCCCTATATGTAACAAAAGGTATATAAGAAAATTGGAAAAATAAAGAAATGGGATCAGTTCATGGAAAGACTGACTCTGCCATGTCGTTCCTTCTTATTCTCGTTTTTCTGGCTGAATTCCCATCTGGAACATGGATGTTATTCCATGTAACCCAAGTTATTCAGCCTCTTTTACTCCACTAATTTTCCTACTACACTATCCACTTCTAATCTATCTGAAACTAAATATGTATTTTTCCAAGGAGGACGCCGATGCCGTCTCCACCTTCGAATCATCCTGGATCCACCAGGGCTGGACCCCGGCACTTCTGGGGACCTCCCTGGTGATGCAGTGACTGGGACTCAGTTCCCAGTGCAGGAGGCCTGGGGTTCCACCCATGCTAGGGAACTAGATCTCACAAGCCACAGCTAAGACCTGGCGCAGCCAAATAAGAATTTAAAATGAAAAACAAATAAAAAAATAAAGTCCTTCTGCCCTCTGATCCAAGGGAGTTAAGTCTGAGCACTGGCCTCTCTCCATTATTGCAATAGCCTTGAATGAAATTTTCCTTGCCTGTTTGACTTTGCACAGTGCAGTCTTTGACAGGCCCCTGCTCAACTCTCCGAAGTAACTCTCAAACTGGTGTGCTTCTGAATCACCTGAAGGGTTTGTTAGAACACAGTTACTGAAGCAGTGGGCCTGAATCTGGGCTTGACGTGTTCCAACTAGTTTCTAGATTTGGCTGGTCCAAAGACCATACTTTTTAACCTGCTTTTTTTTTTTTTGCATAGAGTATCTTAACCTCCTGAAGGCCCCGGAGTTCATGGTGGCCCCAGTACATTGTCTTGTGATAGGGTCATTTCCAGAGCTGATGGAGATGCTTTCTTTCCTACAGTATTCTCCCTCACTCTTTTGCTCCCCCATGAGGCTTCCCTGGTGGTCCAGTGGGTAAGACTCCACATTTCCAATGCAGAAGGTATGGGTTTGATTCCTGATCGGGGAACTAAATCCCACGTGCTGTGCGGCACAGCTTAAAGAAACCCAAAACCAAAACCAAACACACAGCTTGCTCTCCCTTTACTCTCTGGCCTTTTCCCTCCCTTTTCTTCCCTATCCTTGGACGCCCAGGTCACAGTAATTCTCTTCTGAAAAAAAAGAAAAGTATCCTGCTACTTTGTAGGGTAGCAGTTAATCTTTCCATGTTTGAGGCTATAGTTGGTTTGTTTGTTTTTTTAAATGACATATCCTTCTTGGAGCCCCCTTGTCTCTCTGCTTCCCTGGGGATGGAGAAGGGGCTTCCCTCATACTCCCTGGTTACCTAGCAACTTGTCTCCTTTCTGACAAGTCACTGCCCCTAAGGAGAAGTGAGCTGATGTGCACGCAGCAAAGGGAAAGTGACACCACTGCTCCGGTTCCCCTCTTAGGAGGCCTCCCTGTTCATTAGCACTGCCGTAAGTGGCTTGCTATGGGCAGGACCCCTGATGCCCTCTCCTCTATTAAGCCAGCCGCATTGCTCCTCCCAGGAATCTTGGAGAGATGGCAGCTTGTCAAGTTCTGGAGACACTGGATACGTACTGGGAATTTCAGTTTTAATCCTTAATTACATCCAGCCCATCACCTTTGTAATAGGAGCCATAATAGCCTTTTCATTGTTGTCTTCAAGTCAGCGGGTCTGGGTGGAAAACTGCATCCACATTCACGCCTGTGTTTTCTGTTTTGCTACTACATCCTCTCCTGACACTTCAGAATGAAGGGGATTTTGCTTTTCTCCTGCAAGAGCCTTTATGAAAGAAGCTATTTGTTTTATACCCTTCAAGCCTCTAACCCAACGATCTTTGTTTCTTCTTTACACATTCATGAATTAATTAGGCCCAATAAAGTCGCTGAAGACATAGATGCCCCTACAAGACATAGTGCTTTGTAGAGTGGAAAAGTGCTTGATCCTGGACCAGCTGAGGAAGGACGGTCTCTCAATCTCACTTTCTTTAATCCTGAAAGAGACAGTAGAATAGGGGGAAAGGGAGAGAGAAAGAAACGGGGAAAAAATTCCACTCTAAAAAGAAGTCAGTCTTCTGCCGCTCCTGGCGCTGCTTGTGTGCTCGTTCCGTGCGGACGTGGTACCTCTTTTGTGAAGCGGCAGCTGAGGAGACTCCAGTGCTCGCCATGGTGGACGAAAAGCCCAAGGAAGGAGTGAAGACTGAGAACAACGATCATATTAATTTGAAGGTGGCGGGGCAGGATGGTTCTGTGATGCAGTTTAAGATTAAGAGGCATACACCACTTAGTAAACTAATGAAAGCCTATTGTGAACGACAAGGTTTGTCAATGAGGCAGATCAGATTCCGATTTGACGGGCAGCCAATCAATGAAACAGACACACCTGCACAGTTGGAGATGGAAGATGAAGATACAATTGATGTATTCCAGCAGCAGACAGGAGGTGTCTACTAAAAAGGGAACCTGCTACTTTACTCCAGAATTCTGTTCCTCCAGACCAAGAAGACATTCTCAATTAGAAAACCGCAATTTGGTTCCACCGCATCCTGACTACTATAGTATAGTTTCTCTATTCTTTCATTTTCCCCTTCCCCATTCTTTTATTGTACATAAAGTAACTGGTGTATGTGCACAAGCATATTGCATTTTTTTTAACTAAATGGCCAATGGTATGTTTTGATTGACATCAAAATGGAGATGGGATGGGGATTAGGCCATTTATATGGATCATACCAGGCCATTATATGGCCATTTATATCATATGAATAAATATATGTTATATATTTAAATATGCATGATGCATATATAACATGCATTTGTACACAGTAATTCAGGGGAAAAGAATGCAAGAGTTTGAGTAACTAGTTAGATACATGAAAAAAACACATATAACTGTTCAGAAAAATTAGAAGACTATATGCAAAGATGTGAATAGTATAGAGGTGCACAGTCCAGTATGGTAGCCAATAGCCACATAGTACTAGTGAGCACTGGAAAACTGACATGTGATAAGCATAAAACTGGATTCAAAGACTTAATATAAAGAAACATATAAAATATCTCAACAAAAAATTTATGTTGTTTACCTGTTGAAATGACTGTATTTTTAATATGTTGGGTTAAATATATTATTAAAATTAATTCCACTTGTTACTTTCTACTTACTTAATGTGGTCATCAGAAATTTTTGAATTACATATGTGGCTCATATTATATTTTTACTAAACAGTGCTGTTTAGAGTTAAAGTTTATTAGGTCCTTTTTCTATGAAATTGTTAAATTTCTTGTTCTGTTTATATTTATAAGGTGTATGAAGTCTGGAATAGAGAGTATTTGGAAGCAATACTTTCACAAAGACTAGTTCCGTGGTTTTCTATATTCTATACCAGACTTTAGGCACATAATGGAAATTTTGGCTTCCCTGGGAAGATATATGAGAGAACACAGAAAAATCAAAATATTTAATAATTTGTCTAGATAATAAGATTTGACCAGAAGAAAGATATGACCAAAAGTACTTGTTTTGATTTTAAGATTCTGGGGGAGGGGGAAGGAAGAGGGAAGGAGGTTGAAGAGGTGGTGACATCTTAGCATGAGGTCACCTACTTGTATTTCCAATACTTAGTCACCTCAGTGACCCTATCACCTCTGAAGTATTTGGCCTTCCTTCTTTCCTCTCCAGGCCTTATATCTTCCCTTCCTTTGGGAAGGAAGGCTTCCTTTCCAGATGAACTCGTTCATCCTGGCCTGTCAGCTTGACCTCTTAGAGTTGAGAAGCACGCTTCTGTCCACTGTCCTCAAAGGAAGAACACATTGATTAAACTATGAGTCAATTACACGATGTCTGTGCATTCCCAGTTATATCCAACTCTTTGCCACCCCATGGACTGTAGCCTCCTAGGCTCTTCTGTCCATGGGATTTTCCAGGCAAGAATACTGGAGTGGGTTGCCATTTCCTACTCCAGGGAGGGGATCCTCCAGAACCAGGATCAAACCCACATCTCCAGCATCTCCTGTATTGGCAGGCAAATTCTTTACCACTGAGCCACCTGGGAAGCCAGTTACATAACTTGGTGTGCAATTCATGATTTTTGTCATTATGCATTGGATTTCATGGTTAGAATTCTTTCTTTCAGGACAGTTTGCTGACCACAGGTTTTAATGGGGAGCAGGCAGGTAGAAGATTGGTGAGCAGAGTACCACTGGAGCTGAGGATGGGACGGAGGCATGGGAGTGCCCCTAGGGAACGGTGACACAGCACAGAAATGAGACGCTCACTCACCTAACCAGACTTTCAGTTCATTCAGTCACTCAGTTGTGTCCAACTCTTTGCGATTCAGTTCATTCAGTCACTCAGTTGTGTCCAACTCTTTGCGACCCCATGGACAGAAGCTCGCCAGGCTTCCCTGACCATCACCAACTCCCAGAGCTTGCTCAAACTCATGGAGTCAGTGATGTCATCCGACCATCTCATCCTCTGTTGTCCCCTTCTCCTCCTGCCTTTAGGTACCAACAATCAACCTAGTTAACCAACCTTTAGCTATAAATAATCATGGATGTGTGACCAGGATATTCTAGTAGCCAGAATTGTCCTAGTATGTGCTCTAACAAACCATTTGGGAGAAGAGAGGATAGACAAAACGAAGGGTATTCTACATTTCAGAGACTGTCCAGTGAAATGTAGCACCACTCCCTGGCTGGACCGCAGAGGGGCTGCCAAGCCATGCCCCATGGGGGATAGCTCACCCTAATTAAATAAATCATCCTTTTAATGGGTATCAGAAGACTTAAGAAGGCAGATTGATTTAATGGGGGTCAGGAAACCTAAGGGGGTTGATTAATTTAATCAGGGTTAGGAAACCTAAGGTGTTGGTTTAACGACATCAGGAGATTTAAGGAGGGTTGATTTAATCAATAGGAGCCATGTGATTGGGGGCTGATCGGATCAATGGAGTCACAAGATAGAGGGGCCTGGTTGAATCGTTGGCAGCCCAGTAATTTAAGGGGACTGATAGAATCAAAGGCAATCGCCTGATTTAAGAGGGCTTATTGTTTTAAGGGCTGTCAGGAGATTAAGAAGGGAGATTGATTTAATTGGGGTTCAGGAGAATTAAAAAGGAAGAATGACTTAATTAATGGATATCTAGAGAGTTAAGAAGGCAGATTGATTTTGGGGGTGGTGTCAGGAAACCTGAGGGATTTGATTGGTATAATGGGTGTCAGGAGATTTAAGAGAGATAGCTGATTCAATGGAGGCCAAGATATTTAACAGGGCTGATTTAATAAATTGGAGCAGGTGATTTAGAAGGCTGGTTTAAAGGGTGCTGAATAATTCTTGTATTCAAGCCTGATCCTATTGGTAGCTGTTTTGGGGGCCACACTTATTAACTTGGAAAAAATGTCCCTGAAATAACCTATGGTCACAGAACCTCATTAAACTTGGAAGAACTACTTTTTCTCCAACAAAAAAAATATCAAAGTATAACATTCCTTCTTAAGTAAAAGTAATTGTTATTCAACTGCTACATCACACTTGATCAATACACATTCACTGAAGTTGTATTAGGTAGCATTGACCCATCAAGTAAATACTAAGCCCCCACTATGTAGAATATTGTGTAGTTAAGATGCTAGATTTTGAAGACTGCATAGATACAAATCCTGTCTCTACTACTTCCTATTGGGATGACCTTATATACTGTTTAATATCTCTAAGCCTCTTTCTTCATCCATAAATTAGAAAAAATACAATAGGGTCGTTGTGGCAATTAAATGAGTGAGTACAATTAAATGAGCTTTAAAATACATGAAAAATATTTAGTATGTGAAAAACACAGACACAAAGTAGATGATATGTAAGTATTTGCTGCTATATGCTGGCCATTGTGTGATAGAAATTACAAAGATGAGCACAACACAGTACGTGTTCTCGAGGGGACTCCATCCAATGGCCTTTCAAACACATTGTTTCATTTAACCTTCATAATTAGCCCATTTTATTGGGCTCCAAAATCACTGTGGCCAGTGACTGTAGGCATGAAATTAAAAGACGCTTGCTCCTTGGAAGAAAAGCAATGACAAACCTAGATAGCATATTTTAAAAAGCAGAGAAACTGCCTACAAAGGTCATATAGTCAAAGTTATGGTATTTCCAGTAGTCATGCACGGATGTGAGAACTGGACAGTAAAAAAGGCTGAGCACCGAAGACTTAATGCCTTTGAACTGCGGTCCTAGAGAAGACTCTTGAGAATCCCTTGGACATCAAAGAGATCAAACCAGTCAATCCTAAAGAAAATCAACCCTGAATATTCATTGGAAGGACTGATGCTGAAGCTGAAGCTCTAATACTTAGGCTACCTGATTTGAAGAGCCAACTCATTGGAAAAGACCCTGATGCTGAGAAAGATTGAAGGCATAGAAATATTTTCTTTGTTGCAATAGGGTGTCTGAGGAGCCAAGTAATGGAAAGTCCTGACTGGATTTGGCTTACACATTAAAACCAAAAAACCTCACATTTTTAAAACCTCAGTGTAGGTTGTTTCAGAGTTTGATGGTTTCACGATGTCATGAAGGGTCCAGATTCACTCCACCCCTCTGCTCTCACTTTCAAGGAAAATGAAATGATCATGACTGGCTCAACAAGATGGTGATTTATCCCCCCAGGCAGGAAGCATGGTGACCTTCACAGAACATATTAGGGCTGATACAACCACAGAATCAGAGCTTCTGCTGTTGGTTTCGTAGGCCATCAACAATGTTTGCTGCAGATGACACCAAGTGTCATCAAGTAGCATTAAATTTTACAACTAATAGAATCCTCATCTCAATTCAGAAAGAAAATTCAAAGTCAAAGTAGACTACAAATAAATTAAATGGGGGCATTTACCACACTATGGTAATGAGATTTTTAGTTTTGCCCAGACATTTTTTATTTTAAGAGCGTGGTTGGGATCATGAAAATATCTAAGTTGTTCTAGCCAGTTTGAATTTTTTTTAATGTTATGGGGGGGGGCTTATCTTTTTATCTTTAGGAAGTGCCTTTTTTAAACCACAAAAAGAGATGGTAGAACAATAAGGACCTACAGTATAGCACAGGGAACTATATTAAATACCATGTATAACCTATAATGGAAAGGAACCTTAAAAAGAACATATATATATTTATATATGTATAACTGAATCATTTTGCTATTCATCTGAAACTAGCGGCGTGTTGTAAATCAACCATACTTTAATTTTTTTAATTAAAATATAAAAAAACCAAAAGATTAGAAGATAGTAAAATATTCAAAAGGATGTATAGCTACCAAAGAGAAATGTAATCTTTCCTAGGAGACAGGATTTTATAGGATTCTTGGATCTTTTTTTGTATCTGATTGTTGAGGTCTTGACAGCTTTTCAATTGAAAAATATGGTCATGTCTGTTAAACTAATTGTAGCTGTTCACTCCACTATATAATTTTACAACATTTCAGCTTCAAATAGAATGGCTTCAATAAACATAAAGCAGACTGACACATCCCAGATTTCTGCAGTTTATTTTACACCAAGAGATTACATTTAGAGATTTTCAGACACATGCTATAAATGAAAATCCAACAGGAAGTTTCTTTCACTTCCTCTAGATCTGACCTACATTTCAAAAATATGTGAGTGGGCTATAACCAAGAACTTCTCTTGCTGCCGTTATTCATGTTGTGTTTTCTGTCTTTTTTTTTTTTTTGCTTCTCAGTGTGTCTAATGGCCGAAAAGGGAACTATAGACCTCAGGAGTCTTTACACAGCGCTATGTGAAATGGCAAATGTTTTCCATAGGGAGACCAGATGGTACAGCCCTGAGCTACCTACATCTATCAGATTAACCAGAAAATTCAGACCTCTGTGCTCTTTTCACAGAATAGTTGAAACCTATGGCTTTTTCAGCTATGCAACCTTAGATATTTGTCTTTTGACTTTTGGCCGCACAGCATGTAGGATCTTAGTTCCCCGACCAGAGATCGAACCCACACCCCCCCGCACTGGGAGCACGGAGTCTTGACCACTGGACCACCAGGGAAGTCCCAGCCTGAGATATTTTTAATGTGAGCAGCCATTTGGTAGCTACACTTTCCCCTAATCTATGCCACCCACCTATCTTCTCTAAAGGAATCAGTGTGCTGATGAATTATATCCAGTATGTGCATTTTTAGAGAATGGTGCCATACAAATTCAAGATCTTGTAAAAATGAGCTAAAGCCCATAATACACCAACTTACGTGTATTTTATTGTACTCTAGGCTGCAGTATAAGCACAGAATATCTCCATACCTCCTCTACCTGCCATCGCAGAAGTTCTGGAATTCAGTCCAGGAGTCTCGTGAGGTCCCTAGATGGATGTGCGTGGCTTTGTGCCTGGCAAAATATGTGCTTCACAGAAGTTTTCTCTCCATTTCAGAGTGACTCCCGAAAGATAGCTTGGTGAGATGCTCACAGCAGAGCGACCGCTGCCCTGGGCCTCTCAGGTGAAATGCCAGGAGATGCGGAAGACAGGGGACAGCCCTGTTAAGTCATAACGTGTTAATTCAGTTTAAAGATCTGAAGCTGAAAAGCAGCTAAGTGCAGAATAAGGAAGTTTTAGGTGCTTCAATCTTGAGAAGGGATTTAAAAGGCAAACGCATCAAGGGATCAGACACGTTAATATAAATTGTTAGATGACTTTAGCCAGTAGAAAGTGAGAAGGACCAAGGTATAAAGTTGTTTTTTTTTTTACTGTTCCATCTCCTTTTATTACAATCCTATCCTTGTGTTCCAGAATGAATGGCTATTTAATACACAACCCAAAGCATTCCTAAAATTAATCTTAACCTTTCAATTTCTTTCTCAGTTATATTAAATCAAAAGGCAGGTTTAATGCATTCTAGGAAGAACATCTTTACTAAACAGAGGAAAGAAAACATGTCAGGAGTCTGACCAAATATATAAAGCAGCAGGTGAGATTTCTGATAGTGAAGAATGACTCCCAGTGGAAAGTAAGCAGATCCCCTCAAAGTAAGTGTATTTCACAAGTGTGTATGTATATATGAAATATATTAAAGCAAATTTGGTTTCTGCCACAAGAAGCTACTTGGGGAGTTCAAATTTTTAAAGTTAAAAAAAAAAAAAACAGAAACAAACAAAAAACACTGCATGCCCAAAAAAAGTGTGCCTCTAGTTACTATGTATGATCTTACGTAGAACATCTAGGGAGATGGTTGGTTTTTAAGCTGTTGGGTGTTCCTGCCTAAAAGTCAGATAGGCAGACTCTATTTCAAATAAGTTGTAAAGTATTGCATGTGCTGAAACTCTTGGTCTTGGGTTAAATAAGACAATGTCTATGAATTTCCCCCCATGGGCTCATCATGTAACAACAGCAACAACAATAACAATAATAATCACAGACACATATCATCTTTACTATGTGCCTGGCACTCTTCTAAGCACTTTACATATAGCAATTCATTTTTAATACTTGGAACAACTTTCTAAAGTGGATACCACTATTATTCCATCTTACACCTAAGGAAAGAAAGGCCCAGAGTCAGGCTGTTAGGAAGTGATAGAGGCTGGACTTGAACCAAGAAAGACTTTCACTCAGTGCTTCTCTGCTAAACTCAGAATGATTTGAGCTTCAGAGGGATTTTGGTGGCTTATTCATGACATGGAGATCATGCACATACCAATCCAATCACTTCATTCAGTCATAAGTTTGAACTTAAACTTTTCAGGGACTTCCAATGCAGGGAACAGGGGTTCAAGCCCTGGTAACGGAATTAAGATTCATTCCTCATGCTACGTGGTGTGGCCAAAACAAAACAGTTTCACAATTAGAAATGCATTTTACCTCTTCATCCAGTAAACATGTATATGATACCACACTCACCCTCATAGCACACAGGGCACTCTGGTGTGTTTGATTCTTCCCTCTTCTATAGCACTTTTTTCTTTTAATTGCTGGTCACAAAAAATTAGGTTGATTTCTGCAATTTGGAAATCACTAATATAAGGCTCTGTTCTCAGCCCCAATGCGCATAGGGCCAAATATTGACGTGGATGTCCAAAAAAGAAATCTTCATAAAACTTCTTGCCACTGCCGTTGTATGCACCTCCCCCAAAACAAGGAGTGAATTAATGTGGCTCTTGGCAAGCACAAATGCCTCTTTCACAATTGTCATAGTCAAAAAACCATTGCTGCACAAACATAGAACACAAAAGTTAAATAATTTGTTCCTGGAGACTATGTGCATACGTGTGTGCTCAGTTGCTCAAACCTGTCTGAGTCTTTGCAACCCCATAGACTGTAGCCCACCAGGCTCCTCTGTCCATGGAATTATTCAAACAAGAATACTAGAGTGGGTTGCCATTTCTTCCTCCATGAGATCTTCCCAACCTGGGGATGGAACCTAAGTCTCCTGTGTCTCCTGCGTTGCAGGCAGATTCTTTATCTCTCAGCCATATGGGAAGACTAATCTTACATTATTATCCTCTATTCGACTACTGCTCAGCATATATCTAAGGCTCCTGCATAAAGAGAGTGTACTATCTTTTCTTCTCTTGATTTCTTTTCTTCCTTTCTTCCTTCCTTTCTTTCTTGTCTTTTTTCTTCCTTTACATCCTTCTTTATTCTTCTCATCCTTTAATTCAAAAAACAACTATTGAGCATCACCAAGACATTCTCTTGATTTCTTTTCTTCCTTTCTTCCTTCCTTTCTTTCTTGTCTTTTTTCTTCCTTTACATCCTTCTTTATTCTTCTCATCCTTTAATTCAAAAAACAACTATTGAGCATCACCAAGACAGACACATACTTTCACCTCACGGAACTTACAATCTCATAAAGATGGAAACAAACTTCCTACTCAACCCAGACATGCATATATCAATGCCAATTTAATGCCTTTTTCTTTTTGGAATGTGACCTACAAAAATATTTCTCAGATGCAGTTCAATAAATATTTTATGTCGAGACACCAGGCAGACATCTAAAATGAACACAAAAGCAAATCCTCAGTACTTCTCACGTCTTATGCCGTTTTCCCTGGGAAATGTTTGCCTGACAACCAAAGCTAGAGAGGAAACAGGTGTTCGGTCTTACTTTTCAGTAGCTCCTCTTCTGGTTCTCTGTCAGCTCCCTGTGATGTTTATCTTGCCCCTGAATTTTATAGATGTCCTTGTAGTAAAGTCAATATATGTGCATGAATCAGATATACTGGCACAGGGGAATCTGTTTTCATCTAATGTCCAAACAATCGAGGCTGTTGTTGTTGTTTAGGTACTAAGTTGTGTCCAACTCTTTGTGACCCCATGGACTGTAGCCAGCCAGGCTCCTCTATCCAGGCAAGAATACCAGAGTGGGTTGCCGTGCCCTCCTCCAGGGAGGTCTTCCTAACCCCGGGATCAAATCCGGCTATTCTGCTTGGCAGGCAGTTTCTTTATCACTGAGCCACCAAGGAAGCCCAAGATATATATATACATACATATATATGTGTATATATATATATAATTAGTTACACTTTTCAGTAGCTTGATAATCTAAGTTTGAGTCCCCTGCTTGATGAGAATTCCAAGGAGTCTACCGATGGTACGGTAAATACAACGTTACCATCTAGATAGGAGGTGCAGATATTATTCTGGTTTAAATTTCACTGAGAAAGATTCACAAATGTAGAAGATGACTGGATAGGAATCCTGAGAACTCCCTCTTCTCCTTGAATCCGTGCTCAGCACCACCCTCTCAATGAAGCCCATCCACACACACCCATTCCCTATCCCCCCTCCCTTTGCTCTCTGTCTTTCTTTCATTGTATTTAATACCTTCCAACACTCTTTATTACTGACTTGTTTACTACGTTTGGTATATTAATTGTTGGTTGTTTATTGACATGCCCCTCACTGGAAGGAAAATCTCTAATATAGGACAGAGAGTTTTCCTGTTTTGTTTATTGATATATACTAAGCCCAAAAAAAGAGCTTCCCTCATAGCTCAGTTGGTAAAGAATCTGCCTGAAATGCAGGAGGTCTGGGTTCAGTCCCTAGGTAGGGAAGATCCCCTGGAGAAGGAAATGGCAGCCCACTCCAGTATTCTTGCCTGGAAAATCCCATGGACAGAGGAGCCTGGCGGGCCACAGTCCATGGAGTCTCAAGAGTCGAACACGACTTCTCAACTAAACTACAACAAAGCCCAATAAATGAACAAACACCTACTGATTGACTGACTGGATGAATAAATTAAAGGAAGAATGAAAACATTGATTACCTATTGTAATCCATAATGCAAAGTATGGGCTTTGGAATCGAATTGTCTGTGTTCGACTCCCAACAACTTTTTAAGCTGCTAGCATAGGGCAAGTTATTTATTCCCCCTCGTTTCCTCAACAGTAATAGTCATGGCTAGCTTTCAAAGATGGTGTCAGAGCTAATTAGGAAAATTTTCCCCATCCAGAACATACTAAATCCTCAACAAACGTTAGTTATATTAGTGCATACCTGGCATCTTCACACACAGTATTTCATTTTTAAAAAATTGATTTATTTGTCTGTGCCAGGTCTTAGTTATGGCATATGGGATTTTTAATTTCGTCATGTGACCTCTTAGTTGCGGCATATAGGATCTAGTTTCTTGACCAGGGATTGAACACGGGCCCCCTGCATTAGGAGCTCGGAGTCTTTGCCTGTGGACCACCAGGTAAGTCCATGTATATCATTCAGATACAGAACGCTGACACTGTACCTGTGAAGTTTCCCTAAGAATTATAAAAAAACTCTTGGCCAATCTGAATATAACCCCCCACTGGAAGATCCTTGCTAAAGCCAAAAGTCAAAGAACAGTCTTAGAAACACAGTGAATTTTGCTGGAAAATAAGGGGTATTGATTTTTCTTCCCTCCAAACAGCAAGGAACAAATTAACTAATCATTTTCCCTATATGCTACTACCCAAAATCAGGGGTTCCAAATTCCTATAGACACCAAGAGAAATAAGATTGTGAATACAAGGAAAAATTTTCTTATACTAAAAATAAATTGATCAAGAGCACATTCCAGAAATACTGTCCTTGAAAGTCTCTGTTTAGACAGTTGAGGAGAAAGTCACATGCATCTAGCCAGCCATTTTCCATTCTCAGTGGGCCAACACATAGAGGCCAAAATCCAAGTATTGTTACCAACTAGCAACCTACTGAGTTGCACAGCCCAATAAAATGTAGATTATAATCATTTATTAGCATGCTTAAGTATTAGACTTTATACTTTCTTTTCTATTGCCCACATTTGAAACTTCACATTAAACAGTCGAAACTCAGGATTATCAGAAAAATAACCTGTTCCAGTATTTTAAAATTTGAGTGTAAAATATGAATGTGAGCTGTTATCCTGGTGTTTTACCCCAGCCCCTGTGTATTTACTTAGAAGAATTGGCTATTCTGAGCATGTGGTAGACTGCTGTGCTCCCCTGGGAATGTGAATTATTGTGGCTTTGCAAAAGGTCAGCCTAGAGAAAAATACACACTCTTTTTTACCCAAGAACCATATTTCTAGGATTTGTTCTGGACATGTCATCTGAGATATGCCCAATGAACTGCCCGTAAGAATGTTCATTGGAACATTATTTATTGTAATTTTAAAATGGAGACAAACGTACGTCTCCAAACTGGACATTATCTAGAATAGAGGTATGTATACAAGGCTATTCCAGAGGTCAGAAAGCTCTTGTCCATGGACCAAATCCAGCCTATTTTTGTAAATAAAGTTTTATTGGAACACAGACACATCTGCTCATATATATTATCTCTGACTGCTTTTGATACAACAGCAAAGTCCAGGAGTGATAGAAAGTGATGCTTCATTTTCTATATGTTGCTGCTGTAACAGATGACCATGAAGGAGCAACTTAAATCATACAAATTTATTTTCTTACAGTTCTGGAAGTCAGAAATCCTGAAAATCGAAGTATCAGCAGGACCCCATTCCTTCTGGAGGCCCTAGGGGATGATGTTTGCTTGTCTTTTCTGCTTCTAGAGGGCTTCCCAGGTAGTTCAGATGGTAAGAATCCACCTGAAGTACAGGAGACTCAGGTTCTAGCCCCAGGTCAGAAAGATTCCCTGGAGAAGGAAATGGCAACCCGATCCAGCATCCTTGCCTGGAGAATTCCATGAACAGAGTAGCCTGGTGGGCTCCATGGGGTCAGTCCATAGGGTCACAAAGAGTCGGACATGACTGACTAACATTTTCACTTTTCATTATACTTGGTGGTGGAAACCTGAATACTTTCCCTCTGAGATCAGGAACAAGACAAGAATGTCTATTCTCACCACTTCTAGTCAACATTTGTACCGTAGGTTCTAGCCAGGGCAAGTAGGCAAGACAAGGGGATCAGTTCATTTCAGTTCAGCCGTGTCTGACTCTTTGCGACCCCACGGGCTGCAGCACGCCAGGCTTCTGTCCATCACCATCTCCCAGAGCTTGCTCAGACTCATGGCCATCGAGTCAGTGATGCCATCCAGCCATCTCATCCTCTGTCGTCCCCTTCTCCTCCTCCCTTCAATCTTTCCCAGAGTCAGTGGCTTCTCCAGTGAGTCAGTTCTTCGAATCAGGTAAGCCAACGTTTTGGAGTTGCAGCTTCAGCATCAGTCCTTCCCATGAATATTCAGGACTAATTTCCTTTAGGAAAACGGGATAAATGTTGGAAAAGAAGAAGTAAAACTATCTCTACTTGGATATGACAAAATCTTTATATAGTAAATCCTGATCAATCTGTGAAAAAAAATAGTTAATAAATTCAGTAAGATGGCAGGATACAATATCAATATACAAAAATCAGTTGTATTTCTACATATGAACAATGAACAATCCAGAAGTGAAATTAAGAGAGCAATTTCATTTACAATAGCATTAAAAAGAATAAATATTGAGGAATAAATTTTATAAGACTTCCCTGGTGGCTCAGAGCATCTGCCTCCAATGTGGGAGACCCGGGTTCGATCCCTGGGTCGGAAAGATCCCCTGGAGAAGGAAATGGCCACCTACTCCAGTATTCTTGCCTGGAGAATCCCATGGACTGAGGAGCCTGGTGGGCTGCAGTCCATGGGGTCTCAAAGAGTCGGACACAACTGAGTGAAAATTTTATAAAAGAAATGTAAGACTGTCACTGAAAGGTTTGGGGTCTGACTGCTCGCCACCCAAAAGCCAATAAACAGGCTAGGTTGGTGGAAAGGAAAGTTTGCTTTATTTCAGATGCTGGCAACTGATGGGGGAGCCTGGACATCTATCCAAAGGCCAACTCCCCCACCCACTGGCAACCAGTGGGGCAAGAGGTTTTTTAGGAAGAAGGAGGGGGCTGCATGAAGAAACAGCACGGTCAGCTCGGACAGTCATCTTCAGACTGGTCACTGGAGGTCTGACCAACATCTTGGTTGTTTTAGGTACAGTTAATCTTCAGTCCCGGAGTCTGTTTTTTGCCATTTCTTTGAGGCTAGTTCTCAGGACTGTGGCATCTTATGCCGTGGCTACAGGCTGATCATCATGTAGTTAACTTCACCTGGTGGGTGGGGCTTTTGGCATCTGTAAAGCAACTCACAGGATATGACTCAGAATATTGTCTATAACCCTTGAGAAAGGAATAAAGCTCCTTGACTATGCTAAGTGAGTACCTTATTATTTGGTCTCCTTTGACTCTTTTCCTTTGTTTTTGCGTGTTCTCACTTCTCTGATTAAACTTACTCTTTGACTAAAGATTTCTACAGACAAAAGGCAGGCAGAGGACATGGGGTACAGGACCATAGGGCCCTGCTCTGTTTCAAGACATGGACACTGCAGACTACAAAGAATCACTGAAAGAGATATTGAAAGACCTAAGTAAGTGGAAAACCTTCCTGAATTCATGGACTGGAAGATAATGTTAAGGTGGCAACAATCCCCAAACTGATCTACAGATGCAATACAATTTTTTATCAAAATTGTAGCTGCCTACTTGTACAAAAATGAATGAATAAGTTGGTCCTAAAATTCACACGGAAAGGCAAGGGACCCAGAACAACAAAAGAAATCTTGGAAAATAAGAGCCAAGTAAGAGGAGTCAGAGCTCTCAATTTTAAAGCTTATTCCAAAGCAACAACAATTAAGACTGTAGCATTGGAATAAGGGAAAACATATAGGTCAAGGAAACAGAACCAAGAGTGCAATTTTTTAAATAGTATTTATTTTTATTTATTTATTTGACTGGGCAGGGTGTTAGTTGCAGCATGTGGAATCTATTTCCCTGACCAGGATTGAACCCTGGGCCCCCTGCATTGGGAGCATGGAGCCTTAGCCACTGGACCACCGAGGAAGTCCCAAGAGTGCAGATTTAAACTCCAAGACTAAATAGCAACACTGTGGCAGAGAATTCTGATGAGGACCTACCCCAGGGATGAGATGGCACGACTGAGTCAAATCCCAAAATGAGACGAGCATCTGACTGGAGTCAGAACATCTAAACTGGAGCCACTTGTCTGCTCCCAGGCTGAAAGAAGACAGAGCTACCGATTACAGTCCTCCCACCCAAGAAGAGATGATCCCAGATAAGAAAACTAGAAGAGTGTTAAGAAATGTATTCTAGGGAATTCCCTGGTGGTCCAGTGGTTGCGTGCATGTGCGTGCTAAGTCACTTCAATCGTGTCCAACTCTACGTGACCCTGTGGTCTATAGCCTGCCAGCCTGGGATTCTCCAGGTAAGAAAACCAGAGTGGGTTGCCATGCCCTCCTCCAGCGGACCTTCCCCACCCAGGGATTGAACCCAAGTCTCCTGCAGGCAGATTCTTTACATCTGAGCCACCAAGGAAGCTCAAGAATACTGGAATGGGTAGCCTATCCCTTCTCCAGGGGATCTTCCTAACCCAGGAATCGAACCAGGGTCTCTTGCATTGCAAGCAGATTCTTTACCGACTGAGCTACCAGGGAAGTCCAGAGGTTAGGGCTCCGCATTTTCACTGCCGAGGGCCTGGGTTCAATCAATGACTGGGGAATTGCAATGACTGCAAGCCGGCAGTGTGAAAAAAAAAAAAAAAACAGATGAAGATAATTTACTCTAGGCTGTTCCTATTAGAGATTTCCATAGAGTAAGAGTGAAAAAGCATATTCTTAAAGAACAAAGATTTCCCACACCTGATTTTGGAGTTTTGACATTAAAAGACACATTACATTTTTTTCTTAGTTCTGATGTTTCTCTTTATTTATATATATATTTTTATTTATTGCCACACTCTATTCTCTCCATATATGCCAGTCCCTGCCCCTCCCCCAAATCTTTGCCACCACCAACCTCTCTCTCTCTCTCACTCTCTCTCTGTCTCCTACACACACACAACCACAGGCATGCACATTCATCCTGCATTCTCATCACAGCAGCAAAAGTTCATTAATCACATGGATTTTAGATTTAAACTGATCTTTGAATTTAGGTTTTGTTTTTATTGATTTGTGCCCTCTCAGGCATATACCTGAACTCTAAGCTTGTTTCCTTATCCATAAAAGGGAAATAAAACAAGCATTAACCTCTCAGGGGCTTTGTGATGTTTAAATGTGGTGTTTCGGGAGTTCCCCATGGTTAGGATTCTGGGTTTTCACTGCTGTGGCCAGGGTTCAATCCCTCTTCAGGGAACTGAAATCTCACAAATCAAGCAGCCAAAAAGAAAAAAAAAGAAAGAAAGACTAAGTCACTTCACTCATGTCCGATTCAGTCTGACTCCTGGACAGAGTAGTCTGCCAGATTCTCTGTCCATGGGATTCTCCGGGCAAGAATACTGGAGGGGTTCTTCCTGACCAGAAGATCGAACTCGTGTCTGCCTGCGTCTCCCTCGTTGCAGGCAGATTCTTTACCCACTGAGCCACCTGGGAAGTCCTAACAGTAGAGACGTTTGTAAAAAGAAACTCCTCCAGGAAAGGTTTTGTTCTGCTGAAGATCAGAGAAGGAGAGACCCTGGCTGACCCATAGGATGCAAAAATTATATAGGCAGAAAAATAACAATTCCTTGTTAACAGAAATTTTCTTAGACATCATATCTCTAGTATCCATGTACTGACCTGTCTTTGGATACACTTAATAAAAGTACATGGTTCTATCAAATCTGTTGCATTTTTAAAGGAGGATTTTTAGACTTAAATATAAAATTATTAAGGGGTAAAGAAATATGCACTGTGAAAGAGACACCAGGCACAGGATTTAGCTTGGAAAAAAGGAAGGCAAGAGTGTGTGAAATTAATAGCTGTCTTCAATAAGGATATTAAAAGCTATTATGATGAGTATAGTGGTCAGCTCCGTCCCATTGCCACTAAGACAGAAATGAATTATGAGGCTTAACTGTGGCATTTAAAGTACAGATTTAGCCAACTCTGGATTAAACACACTTAACAAAAGGAATCCGGTAACGGATAATGCAAACCAGTTTATAATGGAAAAAAACTGTTTTGGCTTTGAAGTCATTGGCACTATTAAGGGAATGTCTTTATTAAGACCACTATTCACTCCTTTGCAGATTTTTTTTTCTCCTGCTGCATTCATTCATTGCACAGTTGACTGGACCAGCTGGTTGATCTGGCAATTTTTTGTTCTAGGACACTCTAACTGGCTTTCACTACAGTTTAAAACTCTTTGCGATCCCTTGCTGCAGTCCATGGGGTCAACTAAGAGTCAGGCAAGACTCAGCGACTGAAGAACAACAGTCAAAATACAAACAAACAAACAAAAAAACCAAGCCACCCTTAGACTGGTCTGTAGACATTCATCAGCCAGAGGACCACTATTTTTAAAGTCCTGGATCCAGGACTCACCTTCAAAGCCCTGCTCCACACAGGCTCCTCTCTTCCAGCGAAGGTTCTGGCTCTGGCTTTCAGCTCGTCTCTCCATTCTGAGACCTGTCAATATCTTAGGTGACCTCAAGATCCACTACGATGAACAGAGCTCTTCACTTCACGGCCCCACCCTTGACCAGATCCATTCCTCCTCAGAAATCATACCTAACGCAGTAATTTCATACTAGCTTCCTCAATTACTTACCTTCCAACTAGCTCATTCAATTACTGTCCAGGTAACATCTCTTTGACCTCTCAGCCCCACTTGTTTCCTGAGTCAGCTCTCCTGAGCTCCAGGGTGACTCTGCTGCAAACTTGCAATCTCTTCTCTTCCACAGCACCTCCAGCAGATCATCTCACCCTGCTTCCTCCAGAAGAAAGTAGATGCTTCCAGAAAAGAGCACCTGTAACATGTGCCACCAAAACACCACCCCCATCTTCTTCCACTGTCCCCTACCTCTGGTTACAGTGGACAGGTCACCCTCGGGCCTCCTGTTCTCCTGGACACTGAACCCCTCCTCAACCACCTTCTCAGGGACGAATTAGCTTCTTTTCATCTTCAGTCTCTTTCCCAGTCTCTTCTGTGGACTCTTCCCCTTCGCATTTAAATAGCCTCATTTTCTCTTGTCTTAAAAAATAAAATCAGGGATTTCCCTGGTGTCCAGTGGCTAAGACTCCATGCTCCCACTGCAGAGGGCCTGGGTTCGATTCTGAGTCAGGGAACTAGATCCCGCATGCCACAATGAAGATCAGAGGCCCCATGTGCCTCTCCTAAGACCAGCACGATCAAATAAATAGATAAATATGAAAATAAGTAAGTAAAATCAAAACTCACCCTCAATCAGCACTTCTAACCTCTCTCTTTCCCCTCCGTGAATGACCTCTCTGCTTTCTGCATCCACACCCTTCATTCATCCCACTCAAACTGACCTCTGGCTCCCATTGCACCAAAATAGCTTTCACCCCTTCTGACCCAGAGAAAGCTTTTTGCCCTTAAGCTTTGGTTCTGCTTTTCTTGACCTCCAGGCACCATTTGCCCCTCAGACCGCAGCCTGGTCTCCTTTCTTCCCTCTCTCTCCCCTCCTTTCCAGTCTCCTTTCAAGACCATCCACAGAGGACATGTCTTGTTCTGCATTTGCCCTTAAGTCTCTGTTCAAGGCCCTCTTCTCTTTCTACTCTTAAAATTCCCCCTGGATGAGCTTGCTTACTCTCAAGATGTCATTTACTATCTAAAGTCTAATGATGCTCAAGCCTTTTTCATCTTACCTAGTTCTTTCATCTGAGCTCCAGGTGGCTGAGCAACCCCTGGACACCTCCCGTTGAATCTCTCTCTTACGAACCCCTCAAGTTCATTAAGTCCCAAACTTGACTCATGACTCTCCTTTCTTCCTCCCATCTCATGACTCTGGCAGGTTCCCGTGCTCACAGGAATGCTCCCACTCTTTACCCTGGTGCGGCTGCTGGGAACTCAGACTTGATTCTTGAAGCTTCCCTCTCTCAACTCCTCACGTCAAGTTAATAGTCAAGTCTTGCAATTGTCCAACCTGAAACTCTATCCATCTAGCTCCATCTTTCCATCCTCACTGCCATTTCTTGTCCAGGCACCAGCCCCTGCTTAGAGTGTGCAGCAAAACCCTCTTGGCTGGTCCCCCGGTTCCTGTCTTCACCCTTGCAAACCGCTTGACTGATCTAAGATGTTCGTCAGATTGTGTCCTGTACCTCCTCCCCTTCCTCATTATTCCTATAAGATCTCTCATGGGCCCTGAGATACAGCGCAGACTCTCTGACACACCTCCCAAGGCTCTCACTTCTCTGCCTCTCCCCTTTGCTCCTGCAGCTCACCCGGACAGTCCTGCAACACACCTCTCCTTCCCGCAACTAGCCTTCCGGTCTCAGCTTAAATGTCACTTTCTCAGGAGGGAAGGAGGCCTTCCATGATGAGTTGAGTAGTGCCCCTATCCAAAAAAGGCTATCCCCATCCTAATTCCTGAAACCTGTAACTATTACCCTACATGGCAAAAGATGTGATTAAGCTAGGCATCTCCAGGTTTCCTGGATTGTTCAGGGCAAGGGGTGGGGGAGCACTGGGCTCAAATTCAAAATTCCCCAGACTGGGTAGCGTAAACAACAAGAATTTATTTTCTCATAGTCCTGGAAGCTAGAAGTCCAAAATCAAGATGCTGGCAGGGTTGGTTTCTGGTAAGACCTCTCTACCTGGCCTGCAGATGGCTGAATTCTCATTCTCATCACATGGTCTTTCCTTGGAGAGAGAGTTCCAATGTCTCCTTCTCTTCTTTTTGTTTGTTGTTGTTGTTAATTTTTTGGCTATGCTCACAGCACAAGGAATCTTAATTTCCCAACCAAGGATCAAACTCAAGCCCCCTGCAGTAGAAGTTCAGGGTCTTAACCACTGGTCCACTAGAAAAGTCTCACCTTCTTTTAAGACAGTCAGTCCTACTGAAGCGGGTTCACCTTTATGACCCCATTTAACCTTATTCCCAAATACCTTCTGACTCCAAATATAGTCTTGTTGGGAGTAGGGCCTCAGAATACGGATTTGAGGGGCACACATAGTTCGATCCACAATAGGCCTCAATGCAATCACATGTGTGCATGCTAAGTCACTTCAGTCATATCCAACTCTTTGCGACCCTGTGGACTGTAGCCTGCCAGGCTCCTCTGTCCATGGGGATTCTCCAGGCAAGAACACCAGAGTGGGTTGCCATGTCGTCTCCCAGGGGATCTTTCCAACCCAGGGATGGAACCCGTGTCTCCTACGTCTCCTGCATTGGCGGTTGGGTTCTTTACCACTAGCGCCACCTGGGAAGCCCAAATGCAGTCACATGTTTCGTTATAGTGTAGACACAGAGGAGACAGAAATGTAACCCTCGAGACAGAGACTGGGGAAATTCAGCCGAAAACCCGGGATGCCTGGAGCCCCTAGAAGAGGGATGGACAGACCCTGGGAGCTCTGGGAGGGAGTATGGCCCTCCCAGCACTGAGTTCTGCTTCTGGCTTCCCGAACTGCAGGAGAACGACTTTGTGTTGTTCTCAGCCACTCCATGTGTGATCATTTGTTACAGGAGCCCCAGGAAATGACCACACTTCCGTGACCTCACAGATAAGTGAGGAGGCCATCTCGCTGTCCCCACGGCCCCTCTCTGCCCTCTTCATCACCCACACCACAATGAACTGTAAGAGTGGGTTTAGAGGCGGTCTTCCCTTCTAGCCTCTGCAACCCTATGGACTGTAGCCATCCAGGTTTAAGAAGACAGAAATGGCCTTTTTTGTTCACAACTGCTCCCCCGGGTGTGGTACATAGTACGGGCTCAGTGAATATATATGAGATGGATGAGTAAACGAGCTGATGTTGAGAACTTCTTGGCTGGGAGAATTTATGAATAATAGACTGCACTATGACAACAAGCTAGGGCGATTGTTCCTTATCGGAGACATTGGCAGTCCTTTGAAATAACTAGGCAAGGTCTTGTCCAGCACGACATTTCAGGGGTTTTCTAGTCCGGCCGCTGTGTCCTTGTGGGGTGCAGTTTTCCTGGCAACGTGAGCTCTGGTGCCCTCTGGTGACAGAAGTAAATTGTCTCTTGTTGTTAGTCTGTCCAGACTGACAACATCTAGTTCCTGCTGTTGGGTGGGATTTTCTCATGAAGAAATTGAATTTTCTCCTTACTGTTAAAAGAAATCGGCTGGAAAGGTGTATTGAACCATGAAATCCACAAAAGTTACATAAACCACATAACTTTCAAAGCCTTCGCAGAGGGTCGCTTTGAGTGTTCAGTTTTGAATATTAAGATTTCCTCATGAAACATGAAATTTTCAGATTGCGTTTACTATAACACTTTCTCTTGAAATAGCCATGGTTTTTAATGGCTGAATTCAATTCTCATTTGGAAAACTAACGCTCTATTGTATGTGGCTGCTTCTGATGACTATGATTTCTGATGACTGTGCTTTCCAAGGCCCTTAAACCTTTACTGAGTTTGAAAATCAAGTTGCATTTTTTTTTTTTAACAAACCACACACATAAAACAATTGTGTGTGTGTTGCTTGTAAATGAGAAGTTATGGGTCTGGCTGCCTCTCTGTAAACAGACTTACTTTTTATCCCCCGATCTTATAAAACTGCTGTCAGCTACACAGTTGTCCAATTTGAATTCTGTCTGAGTTGCAGTGCCAGACAGTTCCACATGGCAAATGCAAGTATGACTGTGCTTAGCTTCATGTCAAGAATGTGTTTTCCAAAGTGTCATCTGAAGATGATTTGGGTGGATGGAGTAAATACATTTTTTTTCTCACCAATTACACCATCATTTTAGGGACAACTTACCATTATTTCCGATGATTTTCAAAGGATCTTGCTGACCTGCTAACATATGAGTTTGAAGTGTTCCTGACCTCAAGCATTTAGTCAAATAAACAAGCACTTACTTGCAGAGGGAGCTGCTATTTATAGGCACTCAACACTGGTTTCCTTTCTAAAATAAGAGTCCTTTGGTAATGTAAACAACCACCCTCTGACTTTGTTTTGAATATTCCTAGTTTTACTTTCCCATTTTTTCAAAGCACTGTATATCTGTATAAACCCATGAGATGCTACTGTCCCCAAGGTACTTCTTTCAAAGAGCCAGAAATAAGCAATATGATGCAAATGCTTTCTGGAAGATGCAACTGTTTGGAAGATGATTCTTCAGTTGGTGAGATTTTATAGCTTGTTTTTTTCTAGAGAAAACTGGGTTAAATATATTTTTTTAAATATGTAAAAAAATACATAAATATATCCATAGGGATCTCACCTTTGAGCAGATGGAGAAAAACAACAAACAAGTAAGATACATAGTATTTATATCACAATATGAGTATGGAAGGTCTTCCCTGGTGGCTCGGTGGTAAAGAATTTGCCTGCAATGCAGGAGACATGGGTTTAATCCCTAGGTCAGGAAAATCCCCTGGAGGAGGGCATGGCAACACACTCCAGTATTATTGCCTGGAGAATCCCATGGACAGAGGAGCCTGGTGGGGTCCAAGGAGTCAGACATGACTGAAGCCACTGAGCGCACTCACGCTCGAGTATGGAGAGGGCTGATGGAGCGTATATTAGGGCTGTTATTTTAAATAGAATTGTAGAGAAGACTTCACTGAATAAAACAAGGGATTTAGCCATCGTGACATCTGCGAGAAGAGTGTTGCAGGCAGAAGGAAAGGTCAGTGCAAAGGCCCTGAGGCAGACACATGACTGGTACATACAAGGAAAAGCAAAGGGGCTATAGTGGCTGGAGCAGAGTAAGCAAGGGAGACGCAGTCTAAGATGAGTTAGAGGCATCAAAGAAGCCAGCCCAGATTATGAAAGTCATGGCAGCCCCTTGTTAGTAAGACTTGGCTCTTACTCTGAGGTGGAGCTAGAGAAGTAACATGATCTGACTTCATGTTAAAAGGATTTGGCGTGGGGTTGGGGGCGGGGGTGGTACAGGGCAGAACCAGGAAGACGGGATTGCAATATTCCATGTAAGAGATGTAAGAGCTCAAACCAGGTGGATAACAATGGAGCTGGTAAGAAGTGGTCAGATTCTGGGCCTGTTTCGGGGGAAAGGGCCAACAGGATTTGCTGGGAGGTTGGCTCAAGAAAAAGAAAGAAGAGAATGGTTAAACCTTCCATTAGTTTTCTGTGGCTGCTGAAACACAGAGCCACAAACTTGGCTGCTTAAAGTGACAGAAAATTATTCTGTCACAATTCTGGAGGCCAGAAGGCTGAAATAAAGGAGTTGTCAGGGGTACCTGTCCCCAGAAGCTCTAGGGGATCTGGGCATTTTCTTGCCTTTTCCAGTTTCTGGGGCATTCCTTAGGAATGTAGTCATGTAGTCATGAGGCTGCATGACTCCAATCTCTGCCTCCATCCTCACATGGCCTTCTCCCCTGTGTGTCATCTCTTATCTCTCATAAGGACACTTGTCCTTGGGTTTAGGACCTGCCCAGATAATTCAGCATGATCTCACCTAGAGAGGCTTAATTATAACTGCCAACAACTTTCCCCCAATTAAGGTCACATCACATAGCAGGGGTTAGGACAGGGCCATATCTTTTGGGGAAACATTTCAGTTCATTGCAGTGACTCCAAATTCTTTTAACATAAGCAACTGTGAGGAGGTAATCGCCATTCATTGAGATGGTGAAGATGTGGATTGAAAATTGGGAGAGGAGTCTAGGACCTCAGTGTTGGACACGTTGGGTTTGAGAGGCTTATTTGACATTTAGTAGAGATGTCAAGCTGGGTGAACAAGACTGGAGCTCAGGGCACAGTGCAGGGCTTGAGAAATAAGTTCGGAGGTACCAGGATACGGCAGCATGGCAAGGTACAGGACTAGAGATATAATCAGGAGAGAGAAGGAGACAAGAGGGAAGCTGTGCCAGCCTTCCCTGGACCCAGCTAAGAGCGGAGAGGAGCAGCCAGGCGGGAAGGAGGAGAAACAAGAGAGTGTCAGGCCTAGAAGCTGAGTGGAAGAATTGCTTGAAGGGGGAAGGACTGATCGGCTCCACCTGGCTGTGTCACGTTGCAAATGCTCAGGCCTAGGGTTTCAAGTAAGAGCTGATGTTTCCTCTGCTGTTTCCTGTAACAAGATGGCGCAATTTTCATGTAACTCTTCTTTTATGATGTTGAAAATCTTCATCATATGATGATTTTCAATCAAGGGCCATCTTGATTGAAACCATGAATACCCTGAAGTGACTTATAGTGAAGTATGTTTTTAAGGTATTGAGTTATTATTTCGATCAGCAAAGCCTTCCCAGTGGCTCAGTGTCTAGGGCATTTGACTCAGAAAGGAAAGAAAGGCATCTATCTTAACCCCACACAAGGTGGGAGGAACCACCAAGAGGGATTGCTGCCTAGGATCACACCATTTCCCTCGCTTTCAGCTCCTGAGGTAAAGGCCTTGTTATCCTTAGTAGAACTGCGAGGGAAATCACTGAGAGAAACTGTTTTAAAAGGTTCTAAACTATGTCTAGAAAATTGTGTCGTCACCTGAGGCACCGAGACAGCAATCAGACAAGTGAAAAGAGTCCACTGTCTTGCTGAAACCTGCTACGTTATAATCAGGAGAGAGAAGGAGACAAGAGGGAAGCTGTGCCAGCCTTCCCTGGACCCAGCTAAGAGCGGAGAGGAGCAGCCAGGCGGGAAGGAGGAGAAACAAGAGAGTGTCAGGCCTAGAAGCTGAGTGGAAGAATTGCTTGAAGGGGGAAGGACTGATCGGCTCCACCTGGCTGTGTCACGTTGCAAATGCTCAGGCCTAGGGTTTCAAGTAAGAGCTGATGTTTCCTCTGCTGTTTCCTGTAACAAGATGGCGCAATTTTCATGTAACTCTTCTTTTATGATGTTGAAAATCTTCATCATATGATGATTTTCAATCAAGGGCCATCTTGATTGAAACCATGAATACCCTGAAGTGACTTATAGTGAAGTATGTTTTTAAGGTATTGAGTTATTATTTCGATCAGCAAAGCCTTCCCAGTGGCTCAGTGTCTAGGGCATTTGACTCAGAAAGGAAAGAAAGGCATCTATCTTAACCCCACACAAGGTGGGAGGAACCACCAAGAGGGATTGCTGCCTAGGATCACACCATTTCCCTCGCTTTCAGCTCCTGAGGTAAAGGCCTTGTTATCCTTAGTAGAACTGCGAGGGAAATCACTGAGAGAAACTGTTTTAAAAGGTTCTAAACTATGTCTAGAAAATTGTGTCGTCACCTGAGGCACCGAGACAGCAATCAGACAAGTGAAAAGAGTCCACTGTCTTGACTGAAACCTGCTACGTGATGCCAAAAGTGAAGTCGCTCAGTTGTGTCTGACACTTTGCAACCCGGTAGACTGCAGCCCACCAGGCTCCTCCGTCCATGGGATTCTCCAGGCAAGAATACTGGAATAGGTTGCCGTTTCTTTCTCCAACATGATGCCAAACATCTGGTCAAATCGATCACTGTAGTTAAGCCAGTTGTTTGCCATTCGCAGGGAAAAGCAGCGTGAGGTGATGGGTTGGATTTTCCACCAAATGGGCGTCCCAAAGACACAGCTTCGATCTTGAGCCATTTTCGGGCTTTTCATGAATATGGTAATAAATGGTTAAATTAGACAATCGAGGGCTAACTCCTAAAAAATACATCCTGTGGAAATTGCTTCGATGTCTCTGTAGCCAAAATATCTGAGGCCTCACTGGCCTGTGACCACAAACGGATTTCATCAATATTCATATCCAGATCTCCATGACTCACAGCCTCCACCAGCTTGACATCCAAATTCCCCTCTCTTGAGTATACTTGGGAATCCCCAGGGTATGTATTTATAGTATGCCTATAGTTGCAAGCTTGGCTGAGAGAAGACCTCCACCCTGACTCCAGAAGAGCCCTTCCAAGCTGGAAGTTGCCTCCTTGGGTGCCTGAAGGGCTGGTATGGCTCTGAAGCTCTGCAGGCAACAAGACTCCTCTCCCTCATGAAGTCAGAACATGTCCGGCTACACTCAGCTGGAGGGTTGACAACACACGGGTCCTTGAACCTCAGAATGTCACAAGACTTAGTCACAAGCCCTTTCAGGCACGAAGCCCTTTTCTCTCTGCGGGGGATGAAGTCATGCTGCCTGGGTGGGAGGCAGTTCAGGAAATAGTCCTCCTTCAGCCCTTGACAGTAAGTCGCCCTCAAGGTTGGTAGGAACCTGTGTTCCCAGGAGGCTCCTCAGCCCTGGGGAGTCCGTGGTTGTGAACAGACTGATGGGAGAAAAGACCATCACCAGGATCATCTGAGTCTCTTCTCTGTGCCAAGACACTTCTTTAGAAAGATTTTTTTAAGGATTGGAAATGTTCTGTCCTCTAAAACACAGTAGACTGTTCCCAATTCCAGCAAAAGACAGAAATTATCAGGAACAGTTAGGAACAGTTAGAGCCCTCTGGAAGAGGGATCCAGCCCTTGGCTCCTCTGCAGAGCTCCGTTGTACCTGCCAGAAAAGTCTCAGCTTGCTCAGGGTGGCGCTGGAGATACCAGGGAAACTGACCCACCCTGGAGCCTCCCAGAACCAAGGAAAGAGAGGGACACCCTACAGGGGGACCAGAAATACTTCTTTCTCTACCCTAGTTCACCAGAGTCACACTGTCAGTTTATCTTACAGACAGAAAAGAATTCGGCGATCTGGAACTTTTGAACAAAGGATCAGATTTATAAAAGTAAAGTTGGTAAGAAGAAATTAAATTACTTTGAGTGTTTACTGTGCTGGGCATTGTGCTAAGCACTGTACACATAAGTTTGTATATGTATACGCACATTTAATCTTATTTAATCCACACATCAAGTTTATGATGTAGATTTTGTATCCCAGTTTTATAGAAAAGTAAACTGAGGCTCAGAAAGTTTCCATTTACAAGGCCACACAGCAAATGAATGTTGAATCCAGGGGCCCAACCCAGCATAACTCTTAAGCCTGAAATTTGAATTACAATATTGCATTAATTGGGGCTTCTCTGATGGTTCAAGTGGTAGAGAACCCACCTGCCAATGCAGGAGACAGAAGATATCTGGGTTTGATCTTTGGGTCAGGACGATCCCTTGGAGGAGGACACGGTGACCCACACCAGTATTCTTGCCTGGGGAATCCCATGGAAAGAGGAACCTGGTGGGCTACAGTGCACGGAGTCATAGAGTCAGACACGACTGAGCGTGCATACAAGACAACAATGATAGCTTTAATTCTTAATATTCAGATGTAAACCATCCCAAACCCTCTCTGAAATCAGAAAAACTCTTCCCAAAACACCATTTTATTGAAGGTTTCCTTTGGACATCACTGCAGTGAATTTGATACATGTTCCAGAAAAACTAGGGTAAATGAGAGAGAGAGAAAAAACAGCATCTCCCCCGGCCGATACTCCATCTCTGAAACCATGAAGTCGTGGGGTGTGTAACTCTGGAAGAGCTACATGTGCATGCAAGGGCTCTGTCCAGGAGCCCTCGGGCCTCTGTTTCACTTGGAAAGTTACAAGTTATGGCCCCCTCCAGGGCCTCCTCACTCCTCCTCACCCACACATCTGAAAGACCAGGAGAACCTCCAGCCCCTCCAGCCTCGTCAGCCCAGACGGACTGAATGTGCCTGGGATGGGGCAAGCCTAGTTAGAGGCAGCTGTAAGTTCCCAAGGAACAGTCTAAATCACCAAAGGATGCTACTTGCTGTTATTTCAGAAACAAAGGACTTTTGTCTCCGAGGCCATCACTCTGACTCTATTCACCTCCAAGCATTTCACTAAAGACAAGCGCAGAAATGAAAAATAAAACAGCTATTAAAAGTTTTATTACAGTACGTGCCCCAGTGGTTATTTTTAAATCCAATCCCTTTGAAATTTTATTCTTGATATTTTTTAGTAGACTGATTGAGACTCTTTAATAGATTAAGTGAAATTTCACTTTAGAACTATGTTGCTTTTTAACTGCTCCCCAAATTGAGACATTCATTTTAACTCCTTGCATCCAAAAGGAAGTCTGGAGAAAATAAATTGTGACAATTTCTCCCTTTTCTTTAACATAATTATATAAGACTTTTTAAAAAATCGGTTCAATTATTAACCTGCAAATGAAAACTGAGATGGCACCTGAAACTCATCTGCACATGGACAGAGGTCCTTGTAGGAATTATAGATGGAAGCTTTGTGATAAAATGCTCCCACAGAACCAATTCATTTGCATCCCATTTTGTAAGACACTAAATAGAAGAGCTAGTGTTACAATTTCCTTATCCCTGTCCCTCATGCATATTGCATTATGAATTAATGTAGCGATGCAAAGTGGAAAGTGACCTTAAAGGGGAAAACTGGAGGCTCAGAGCAGCTTACTCTAGGGTGCATCACACCGTCAACTAAAATTTACCATCGTTGTGTTCTCTCACTCTCTTGCAATAACCTAATGACATCAGAGGCATTGTCTCTGGAAACTGAAGTGACAGGACATGACTCTGCGCTGAATATAATACTTGGGAGAACTAGGCGATTGGAAAGAGAACCCGCCCCTTGGGGAATGGACAGCCAATAAGAGCGTGCTTTGCTGATGCAATGTCTTTTCTCCCTGGAGAGCCCTTGGTTAAATGGAAACAAAGATAACAATAAAGTACTCCAGGAGTTGGTGAATTCCTTCCGCCTGAACAACTCCTGGCATTGGCAGGCTTCTCATTGATCTCAGGAGGTGGGCTCCAGACTTAGGGAATGGCCAAGACTTCAAAGAAGCCCGCCGCAACAGATGGATATAGCTGCCCCCTAACATGACTCTTCTATCTCTAGGGTTTGCTAGTCTCCCTGGATTGGGTGGACAATGTTCTGGGTTGGGTGGTCTGGAATGTTTTCCAGCACCACCAAGCAGTTCTCTGATTCTCAGCAGATACTGACTAGGTATCCTACAAATTTAACTCAGTTCTGACACTCAGATTTCACTGGCTCAGGGCTGAAGCCCCATGGTCCCCATTTCAGACGCCAATCACAAGTCTAGGCTGTCATCTGCGCTTCTGACCAACTGGCTATAAATAGGAAGTTCCCACAACCCACTCCCTAGGTTCAGTAGTTTGCTAGAGCAGCTCACAGAATTCAGAAAGCATTTACGTTTGTCAGTTATTGTGAGATATTTACAAAAGATACAGCCAGTTGAAGAGGTGCATAGGGTGAGTCTGGAAGGGTTCTGACTACGGAGCTTCTGTCCCCGGGTTCCAACCAAGGGAACCTAGGAGCCCTACATTAAGTCACCTCGTTAGCATGAACTCAGATGGGCTCAAAGGGGGCTCCTTATGAAGAACAAAAGACACTCTGTCACTCAGGAAATCCCAAGGGGTTGAGGTGTTCTGTGCCAGGAACCAGGGAGAAAGTCCAAATATACTTCTGATACACCAGTGGGCATCACCTGTACTTTTCAGTGGCGGTGGACAAGGACCACTCCAGCTAAGAGAGGGTGGCGACCCTCCTGGTTTCATTGCTGCCAGCCTCTCCCACTTGTCTCTTCCAGACTCTTTCCATAAAAGCACATCTCTGACTGCATCTTTCTCCCACTCAAAATGAAGTCCTGGGATCACTGCAGTCTTGTCTTTCCAGATTTACTTGAAATAGATAAATAAATTTACTTTGCCATGTTCTCCTGTCTCATGCCTGTCCAAATCCTTTCCTATTTCTATGTGAAACCATCCTCAACATGTGTCCCGATCCAGTAAATCCTCTTCAGAAGAAACGTCTCTTTAGCTTAAATATACCAGAGGTACAGGGTCTGGGGTGTGTGTGTGTGTGTGTGTGTGTGTGTGTGTGTGTGTGTGAGTCACTCAGTTGTGTCAGACTCTTTGCGACCCCATAGACTGTAGCCCACCAGGCTCCTCTGTCCATGGGATTTCCCAGACAAGAATACTGCAGTGGATTGCCATTTCCTCCCAGGAGATCTTCCCAACCCAGGGATCCAACCCTAGTCTCCCGCATTGCAGGCACATTCTTTACCATCTCAGCCACCAGGGAAGCCCACAGGGTCTGGTGCAGTGGTCCTCAAATACTTTTGCTTGTGTTTGCCTCAAATGATTTTTTACAAGACATGTGTCCCTTCATTCATTTTAAATTGACATTTTAAAATTTCTATTATAACTTCAAGTACCCACAAAAGCAGTAACAGATGGTACAGTGGGTCTCACACTTGAGAAGGCATCAGGATCACCTGAAGGGCAGGTGAAAACACAGAATACCAGGGCCTGTTCTCAAGAGGTTCTGATTCAGTGGGTCTCAGGTAGGGCCTGGGAATTTGCATTTCTGTAAAGTTTCCAGGTGATCCCAAGGGTGAGGACTCTGGAACCACACTCTAACAACTGCTATTCTGGTGTACTGTAAACACTGACATTTTAAGTAAAATCATCACATCACTCCCTTAAATATATTCAGTGGAATCTAAACACAGCAGCAGTTTGAGAGCCACAATCATCCAACTTTTAAAAATACAAGAATAGCCTCCTCTTGACAATTGGAAATTTTATATTGCTCTTTTTTCCCTTTGAGCTTTTATTTCCATCCTATTTCCTCCATTGAGTTTTATGCTAATGTAATATGTTTTATTCTTAAAAGTATTTTATTGATCACTTTTTCACATTATGTCATAAATGTTTGTTGTTCCAGAAAGTGTGGATGGGAAATATTGTTTAAGCTAATCTTGAAAAATAAAATCAGTCATACCCTTAAAAGCACCTGAACCTACATTCTCTTTGAAATGTCTCTGAATACCTTGAGGATGGGTTTCCCAGTTTGAGACTACTGGAGCAGTCAATAAAACACTGACTTTTGAGTTAGAGAGACTGAGTTTGAATCCTGGCTCTGTAACTTCCTATCAAGAAAGCAATGCCCATTAGTCATTTCCAAACATGCAAACCTGTTGATGGTTCTGAGGGTTCAGGAGCAATTGCTTGAGGCCCAGAGATCAGCTATGAAGCTTTGAGAATTTACTAATCTATTCCTTCAACAAATATGTATCAAGTGCCTTTATGAGTCAGTACTGCATGAATCCTAAATGTGCAGTGCTTAGCCAAATTGACCGAGTCCTCATGGACCTTACAGAAGAGGAAGAAACCAAATCAAATGGTCACACAAATGAATAACAACACGTTGTGTGAAGCTCCATAAAAGGAGAATCCAAGGGTGAATTCCACCAGAATATAAGCTAGATGTGTATAAGAGACAGATATTATAGTAAGTAGTAATATATAATTGAACAAAACAACATATATATTCATTAAAGATGAAAAATGGAATTTTATTGGAAATGTACCACAATAAGATGGGACTATTTTTTTAATTAGTTCTTGTACTTTTAATTAATATTACTTAATTCTAGAATGATACAGGCCTTCTATATAAATCCTATTCCTATTTTTATTTTTTATGGACACAGCACCAAAAGATATTATTGATGTTGAAAATGGAGTAAATTACATAACTGCAATTTTACTTAATTCTCTGAATGCCTTCCAAGTTATGGACCAACAATCTCACAGTGATCTAACACCTAGAATTATTTTTTTATGATCTACCAGCTAAAAATGTGATTATGTCTCCTTTATACAGTTGAAAGCAAAGAATTAGAAACCACCTGCTTTTCAAAAGTGTTTATTACTAAATATTTGAGTCATTCTCTTTTTTCAGTACTGACACCATTATTTCAAACTATCCCATTCTTTGCTGCACTGGAGGTTTTGTTTTGTTTGCTGAGTTTTGCTTTTTTAATTATCCAGGACCGGGGTTGGCAAACAATGGCCAGCTGATGCTGGCCAAATTCTGCCATCCTGTTTCTGTACAGCCCTCAAGCTAAGCTTGGTTTCTACATTTTTAAAAGATAGTAACACACACACAAAGAAGAACATTCAGAGATGGTATGTGGCCCACATTTTCTGAAATATCTACCATCTGACCCTTTTCAGGTAAAGTTTTCTGAATCCTAATCTAGGACAAAGCAACTTCCTAAGTCAGAAGGATGACGACAAGTCTTAATTTGTGTGTTGAAGATGGGCCATGGTGAAAGGGTCCGTCATGATGCTGGATTCTCAAGATGATTCTCTCTTTTTTTTTTTAATTGAACTTTTTATTTTGTATTGGGGTATAGCCAATTAACAACCTTGTGACAGTTTCAGATAGAACAGCAGAAGAATTAGGATGATCCATTTTCACAAAGGACGTATGGAACATTCAAATTGGCAAACGATTCCCTACATATTGCTGCATAACCAATACCCCAAACTTGGTAGCTTAAACTGAGAACAGTCGTTTAATTTGCTCTTGAATCTGTACCTTGAGTGGAACTGGGAGGGGAAAGCTTGCCTGTGCTTCACGGGACTTAGCTAAGGGCTGGGAGATGTGTTTCCTAGATACCTCTCACATGGATGTCAAGTCATCCACGGCTGTCATCTGGGAGCTCAGAGTGGAAAGCCGGGGCTTCAGGACCTGTGCAGGCTGGTCCTTGAGTATTTGGATGTGGGGAGGAGGTCTCACCTCCCTAACTGGTGAGAGTGGCTCTCTGCACTTAAATTGTTTATACAAGCAATGTACTTTATGCTAAATACCAGTTTCCTTCTGAAGGTCTAGCATCTTGGGACATACTAGGCAGAGAGTGCCTACAAGCCCAGCCCACCATAAAAGCATTGGGCAGTTTGTCTCCTAGCCCTTCTTGACAATGACAATAAATGTTAGCCGCTCAGTAGTGTCCAACTCTTTGTAACCTCATGGACCCTCCAGGCTCCTCTGTCCATGAGATTCTCCAGGTAAGAAAACTGGAGTGGGTAGCCATTCCCTTTTCCAGAGGATCATCCCAACCTAGGGACTGAATCCAGGTTTGCCGCATCACAGGCAGCTCCTTTACTGTCTGAGCCGCCAGAGAAGGCCATAAGCCCTTCTTGGTAGTGTCATTTCACACGCATGATCACACAGGCTGCAGAAGGAATTCAGGCTTCCTGTGTGACTCCCAAAGGCCAGGACTCCAGAGGCTTGTGCCTGTCTCTCCTGACTTTGCCCCACACGCCTTTTCCCTTTGTGATTTTGCAGTGTACCCTGGCATATAATAATAAATTTTAGCTGAGGGTACAAAAATATGCTGAGTCCTGTGAGACCTCATAGTGAATCATCAAACCTGGGGATGGTCTTGGGCCCCTCTCACAGCTCCTTTTCACGTGAGCTGCTCCAGGAGGTCTGGGCTTCCTCACAGCATGGTGGCTGGGTCCCAAATCAAGCATCCTGAGAGAATGCGCCAGGTGGACCTCACCTCAGAAGTCACGTAGCATCACTTCTGCCCACTCTGTGAGTTGACATATTCGTAAAAGCTCACCCAGGTTCAAAGGGAAGAAACACAGACTCCTCCTTCTGGTGAAGGTATGGCAAGGTTCCAGAAAGTGTGGATGGGAAATATTGTTTAAGCTAATCTTGAAAAATAAAATCAGTCATACCCTTAAAAGCACCTGAACCTACATTCTCTTTGAAATGTCTCTGAATACCTTGAGGATGGGTTTCCCAGTTTGAGACTACTGGAGCAGTCAATAAAACACTGACTTTTGAGTTAGAGAGACTGAGTTTGAATCCTGGCTCTGTAACTTCCTATCAAGAAAGCAATGCCCATTAGTCATTTCCAAACATGCAAACCTGTTGATGGTTCTGAGGGTTCAGGAGCAATTGCTTGAGGCCCAGAGATCAGCTATGAAGCTTTGAGAATTTACTAATCTATTCCTTCAACAAATATGTATCAAGTGCCTTTATGAGTCAGTACTGCATGAATCCTAAATGTGCAGTGCTTAGCCAAATTGACCGAGTCCTCATGGACCTTACAGAAGAGGAAGAAACCAAATCAAATGGTCACACAAATGAATAACAACACGTTGTGTGAAGCTCCATAAAAGGAGAATCCAAGGGTGAATTCCACCAGAATATAAGCTCCATGAGGGTTTTGCATACTTTGTTCTCTGATGGATCTCTATCACCTAGAAGATGGCCTGGCACAGATCACGTGCTAAATAAATACTTCTTGAATGAATGAGTGCATGAATGAATGAAATCTATGAGATTATTTCTTAAAGGGCTAGTGTAAATCCTTATAGGAAGTGCTATTTTGGCTGGTGTTAAAGATAAACTCCATTTTCTTAGCTTGATTTCTACTGAATGAATTTGTATTAACCCAATTCTCAAGAGACTAATTTATGCACCAGAATATACTTATTATTTTTGTAGTGGGAGACATATCTGATTTAGTATTTCCCTAGGAAGCACCCAAAAAACTCCACAGGGAACTATCTTTGGTTTTACTACAATTCTGCTGTGTTGAGCAGTAGATAGAGATCTCTTGGGGAGCTAAATTAATTATCAGAAAGCTAATATAGAAGGACCTGGAGTCAGTAAAATACAAATCACATAGATTTAAGGGACATTCACTCAAGTCACCCATACAGCTTACATAAAACCACTTTCCTACCAGGAACACTCCTGTGTACATCACATTCTTCCTTTCTTGGTGGTGCTTAGGAATCATAGCAAATCTCATTGTTAGAATTACTCCTTTTCCTAGATTTCAAGCTAGGAACCAGACTGATATGAAATTCCAGGGCCCTATCCTTCTGCTTGGAGTTAACTGTGAACCTAGTCTTATCAAGGCAGCTGTCCTCTCTAGCTTACGCCAATGTGACCTTCCTCCTAGTTCCTGGCATCCTTTAAAATCAAGAGCCTATGAAGGTACTTGCTTGTGTAGGGGAGCAGATTCACCACCCACAAAATGTCTCTTTCGTATGTGGATTATTTTAAACTGCAAACAATCAAAGGTTCAAAGATTCATGCAGAACCTTTGACCTTCTGTCTATCTGCCTAAAGATGGTAGACAGAGGACAGTTCCAGGAAGGGTGTTTCACCGTGGGTAACTATAGTATGACCGAGGCGTGTAGACAAGAAGAAACCTAGCGAAGTTTGTTTAAATTCCCCTCTGTCACGCTGTCTCTGCATGGCCCAACAAACATTTGTTCACCAAACATTTGCTTTTCTATCTCCATGTCAATTGTTTCCTCCCCCTTAAGATCCCAAACCACTTCTCCCAACATCCTCTCTCGTCTTGAGGATGGTCTTTAACATGAGGGTTTCGGCCATTGTGGAGAGTTACTCACATCTGGGTCTCTCCCTGTGTATGCATGTTAACAAACTTTTGTTTGATTTTCTTCTGTTCATCTGTCTCATGTAAGTGTGCAAAGTCACTTCAGTCATGTCCAACTCTTTGTGACCCTGTGGCCTGTAGCTCACCAGGCTCCTCCATCCATGGGAGTTTCCAGGCAAGAATCCTGAAGCGGGTTGCCACGCCCTCCTCCAGGAGATCTCCCCAACCCAGGGATCAAACCTGAGTCTCTTACGTCTCCTGCATTGGCAGGTGTGTTCCTTACCACGAGAGCCACCTCATCTGTCTCACGTCAGTTTAATTCTTAGATCAGCCAGAAGAACCTAGCGGCGTAGAGGAAACTTTCTTCCTTCCCAACATATGCCTCTTACAGGAAGTCCTCCATGCATCCATCTGCTCCCTCTGGGTAGTGTGCCATTGCTGTGTGCATAAGTGCAGTGTTTCTGGGTGACTCTCCATGCACCTGCATTCAGGTGTAACAGCAAAGTCTTGTGCTTTACTTCACAAGCCCAGTGAGACCATTCCCCTCCCTGTTTCAGCACATCATCACCCAGCAAGGAAGCATACACGTGTATATCTGGGTATTGAGAGGGCAGACACATATTTACTATCAGAAGTCCCTCAGGGGCATTTGAAGACTGCAGGCTCTGCTTAAACCAAATGACAGGTGAGTCAAGGGAGAATCTAGAAGACTGGGCCCTGCTCAGATCCCAGAGAAGCTGTCATTCACTGAACCAGGAAGAAGAGAAGGGAATGAGTTAACACGAGCGCTGGCAAGTCTCAGAAGAAGAGTTTGCGCACAAAAACTGAAAATAGCACGTGGAAGTAGGACATTTGAGCCTTATGGAAAAGAATTAAAGGATATTCTATAACAAAATGCTGTTAGGAAGGTGGGGGATCTCTACAGAGCCACGGGGGTCTGCAGTGCTGTGGATTCAAAGGGTCATTTCTAGCTCATGAAACGTATAAAGTTAATTCCTAAAAATGAAGGCTTCCCCCCATCTGCCTTTATAAAACGAATGTTCCTAGATACACTCTTTCATGTCACCAGGAGGATAACAAATTGTGTTTTTTAAGCAGCAGTGCCTTGGAACTGTCACAGCCACCACAGCACTGAGTGATTTTACTATCAGATCTTCAGATCTTCAGAATCGTCAACAGAAAGCAGGCGCAGTGACCCTGTGTGTTCCAGCCTCAGGGCCATGGAGGTCAATGTACTGGGCTTCCTGAAACACCACTTCTGGCCTTGCCCTCCCTCTCTCCTCTCTCTGAGACTGGGTTTCACATTCTCAGGAATGCTGAATGCATCTTGAACTGAACCTTTCCTAAAAAAAAAAAATCATTCCCATGTATTAATTCCCTCCTAGGACAGTGTTCTTGCCTGGAGAATCCCAGGGACGGGGAGCCTGGTGGGCTGCCGTCTATGGGGTCGCACAGAGTCGGACACAACTGAAGCGACTTAGCAGCAGCAGCAGGACATAGGTTACATCACAGCTGCTGCTTGTCCACATGGTGCTTTTGGACAAATTAGAAAAGGCATCATTTACACTTTATCTTAATCTATTTTTAAAAATCGTCTGGGAAGTTCCCCAGTGGTCCAATGGCTAAGACTCCGTGGTCCCAGTGCAGGGGGCCCAGGTTTGATCCCACACACTGGGACTCAGAGTTCACATGCCACAACTGAAGGTCCCATGTGCCACAGGAAAATAAACATTTTTAAAATAAAAATAAATCGCCTTAACATACTGATTTTTTAAAAATAAGACCATTTCTCACCAGCTGCAGGAAAATTGTCTGTGATGTCTAGGATGTGAATGGCATCTTTTAGAGTGAAAAGCCAGGCCTGAAAACCAAACTATTTGGATTCAAACTATAGCTCTGCCTCTTCCAGAAAATTGCTGAACTTCTCTGGGCACTAGGTTTCCCCCATTTGTAAAATGGGGATAATATACCTCACAAACTCCTCACAGGAATTAAATAAAATGCTGTGTGTAAAGCATTATGATGCTCATCAAATAGTGTGGGTTGTACAAAAAAGACAGGAGCACACATTAATAACACACATGATGCAAATTAAAAATAAGATTTATCAGGGGGAAACTTACAAGCATAGAAATAACGTACGGTCATGAGATTCTGAGGTCCTCTTATAACCTAGAAACGTATGTGGGACTCAGCATAGGAGATAAGAACATCCCAGAAAGATCCCAGGAGAGGAGGGCTGTGTCTTCAGTGCTCTATACGCAGTTAGAGAAAGACGCACGGGAACATCAGGCAATTTCATAGTCATGGAGCTTCCTGAGTCATTAGCCAGCCTTGCTAGCGTGAGGAGGCTCCTGGGCTCATCCTCCAGGATCAGACTCTTCCTCCCTCAGCTAACTCTGACCAGGCTGGCTTCTTGCCACGAAAGGGGAAGGAATAAGCTGTGAGGGCCACGTGATTTTCTTTCCTCTGAGAGTGTCACACAAGAAAACATGCAAGGAAACAAGCATTTTGCTGCCCGTGGCAAGGGCTGAACTCAGCTTTTCCACTTTCCAAGGCCAGAGATCTTTCCACTTGGCCATGTTGCATCTGCTAACAAGTCAGCCTAGAAATCATCCAACCAGTTTAATTGAAGCTAATTCCAAATCTCTGAGAGTCATAAATTGAAAAGGACAGGAGAGATAATGAAATTCAATCCAACACTGGCAGACAAAAGTGAGATTCAAAATGGGCATTTATTGGGTTACCAGTATGAAGTGGCAGAGTCAGGCTTGGATTTTCATCTTCCAAATCCTATTTCCTCTTAAATTGCAATAAAGTACAATGTAACCTTGTTTATCACACAAGTCACAGAGATGCCATTAAAAGGGCTTTATGGCTTTAATCTACAAAGGTTTAGGAAAAGACAGCAGCTTCCAGAGTAAACCGAGAGTAGCAGAGCCAAAGACGATTGCTTCATTTTGTTCAAACCCTTGGAACTTTGTAAGAAAGAGAAGTTAGATAACGTAGCAAATAATGATCAAGAGAACACTGCTTATTAACATCTATGAGATGTAGTCAAAAATTTATTTAGAGGAAAAGTCTTAATCTTAAAACCTTTTAAGCTTAAGGATAAACATGGTACTTCCCTGGTGGTAGAGTGGTTAAGAATCCACCTGCCAGCGCCAGGGACGTGTGTTCAGTCCCTGGTCCAGGAAGCTTCCGCATGCTGCGGAGCAACTAAAGGCTGTGTGCCACAGCTACGGAGCCTGTGGGCCCGGAGCCTGTGCTCCGCAGCAAAAGAAGCCCGTGCACCGCCAGGAAGAACAGCCCCAGCTGCTGCACCAATCCCCAGCATCAGCACCGTTCAGAGAATATGTTAGAAATGTACTTTCTGGAGCCCCACCCCAGAAGCTACTGAGTCACAGACTCTGGGGGTGGTGCCCAACAAACCCGGGTTCCAACAAGCCCTCCGGGTGATTCTGATGCATAGTCTGGCTGGAGAAGCGCTCTAGTAGACCTCATTCATGTCATCCAATCCAGCATCTATTAGAGCCCACTTCCTGTTGGTTGCATCACAAACGACTCCAAAGGAAAAAAAAATTCCATTCCTTCGCAGCCCCTCTATCGCTATAAATAGGGAACACTTGCTCACCAGCAGCTGGAGTTCCGGCCCATCCCTGTTGGAGCTCTCCATCTCCTTCAGGCAGCTGCTGCAGAATGCCAATAGCCAAAAGCACAAGGATACTCAGCCGTGCGGGGGGAGTTCGACTGTCTTTTAGGTCTTGCCCAATAAAGTCACAACATGGTTTTGAGGCCTGGAAAGCAAGAGTTGCCCCACTTTTTCTTTTTTAATGAACAAAGTTAAGGTGGAACTGATAGCTTCCCTAGTGGCTCAGTGGGAAATAATTTGCCTACCATTTCAGGAGACATAGGTTCAGTCTCTGGGCTGGGAAGATTCCCTGGAGAAGAGAATGGCTACCCACTCCAGTATTCTCACCTGAAGAGTCCCATGAACAGAGCAGACTGGCGGGCTACAGTCCACCAGGTCGCAAAAGAATCAGACAGGACTTAGCAGCTAAAACAGCAATGAATACACAGCTACAGACCCTAATCCTAACTACATGTGAAATACAAAGAGACAGCAAGGTCTAATGCTGAGGCAACAGAACTGGAAGAACCAGAAACCCGAATCCTTTCCCTGTCTCGGTTACTAACTCACCACCTGACCTTGGGAACATGACTTGCGCATTTTATTCTTTACTATTCCTGTCTCTGAAATATGAGAGATAATAACCCCTCCACAATCCATCACAGACTGATGGGGAGATTCCTTCCAATATCTAGAAAAGAGGTTTTTGAGAGAAAAGAACCATAGGCAGAGCTGATCCTATGGTACCACAGTCCCGTCTTACCCACCTCCTCCCAAACTGGGAGTGATGGGGAAGAACTAGGATTTTAGAGATCCCCTTGCTCACGCACAGGTATAACCTGAGCTTCTAACACAGCACCAACCCCTCCAACCAGGCAGACTGGGCCATTTCAGAACCTTCTGGGCTTGTCCCTCTCTGAAGAGGGTGGGGAGAGGTAGAGAAGGCTTTGTTTGCTTGCTTATTTTTTTTAATATTTTGTTTTATTTTTTATTATTATTTTATTTTTGACTATGCCATGTGGCATGTGGGATTTTCATTCTCCAACCAGGGATCAAGCCTGTGCCCCCTGCAGTGGAAGAGCCTTAACCACTAGAACACTAGGGAAGTCCCCTGACTTGCTCTTTGTGGGTGGAACAGCTGCGCCAGGCCATTGAGGAACTTTACTACTTGGAGTTTGTGTGGATGACTTGCTAATCTGTGGCTTTGCAGGCTACATGGAGGAGAATGACTTCCTGCCTCACAGCCACAAAATAGGGCCCTGGACCCATGTGCACTTCCACCTAGAATTCCATGGAGACTGGATCATATCTGCCCAAGTCTCAGTTGGGGGTGTCAAGCCCCACAGTTTAAATGAGTTACAACCCCATGAGTTCCTCGCCCTCACCCTCACCTACAGTGTGTGCTGGTCTGAGACTTTAGCTGAGCCTTAGAGGGACCGGCGCCATAGTGATGTGGCTGTTTCTTCCCCAGGATACGGGAAATCCACCGGTTGCCCATCATCGTTTCCATGGTGCTTGTGCTCTTACTGGTGGGTTTTGTAGCTGGCATTCTCATGCATGTGCTTCGAAATACCCTGGCTCCGTACAACTTGACTGAAGAGGCAGCCTCTGGAGGTTCTGGTGATGACTTTGACCAAGGTGACAATGGCTGGGAAATTATCCGTACAGATGTCTTCCTCTTCCTCCATCCTGAAGTCTGCTGCATGCTGATCATGGTGTGGGTGCCCAGTTCCTGGCCCTTGGCACTGGTGAGGGGATACAAATTAATCAGGGATTTCTCTCAATGGGTAGAAGTAAGTAAGTGGTTTGTTCAGTAAAACATCTGCAGATCTTCTCTTCCATCCAGGTAAAAGGCAGGCTTCAGGGGTGAGAAGTCTCTAGCAAGGATGCATATATCTTACTGTGCTGTGCTGACCCACAGACTATTGAGCACTGGCTGCAGCTGCCTTTGCTTTAACTGAAGTATAGTTGATTTACAATGTTACATTTTTCAGGTAGACAGATAGATATGTAAATATACATGAATATATTCTTTGGTTTACTACAAGATATTGAGTATGGTTCCCTGTGCTATTCAGTAGGTCCTTGTTGTCTGTGTTATATATAGTAATGTGTATATATGTTAATCCCCAAATCATAATTTATCCCTCCCCCACTCTTTCCCTTTTGGTAACCATCAATTTATTTTCTGTGTCTGAGAGTCTATTTCTATTTTCCAAGTTCATTTGTATCATTCTTTTTAAATTCCACATATAAGTGCTATCAGATGATATTTGTGGAGGGTGCTTTTTCATAATTCTCTCTTACCCCATGGCTACCCTGATCAAATACTTTGAGCCCCAAATAGGGGTACATGCCTCGCAAATGAAGGGGACCTATGGGAAATGAGGTGGGATTTCCTAAATCAGAAGGTAAAGATTATAGCCCCTATCACCACCTGGACAACCTCTTCCCCTACAGTCTGGAAAATAGAGTTGATGCCTTTTGGCTCATACAGATTTGCCTGAATCCCTTCAAGGGTTAGAGACTGCCCTCTCCAAAGTCCCAGGGGAGAAGGAAGGTGCCCTAAAGAGTTTCTCTCTCTTTTTTTTTTAATTGAAATACAGTTGATTTACAGTGTTGTGTTAGTTTCAGATGTACAACAAAGTAATTCAGATATATAAATTCTTGTTCATATTCTTTTCACTATGGTTTACTATATTACATTGAATACAATTCCCTATTACACAGCAGGCCCATGTGGTTTATTCTGTATATAGTAGTTTGCATCTGCTAATCCCAAACTCCTAATTCATCCCTCCCTCATCTCCTTCCCTCTTTGGTAACCATAAGTTTATTCTCTGTGTCTCTGAATTGATTTCTGTTTTGTAGGTAAACTCGTTTGTGTTATATTTTAGATTCCACATACAAGTAATATCATACGGTATTTGTCTTTGTCTGACTTCACTTAGTATAACAATCTAGGTCCACCCATGTTGCTTCAGATGGCATTGTTTCATTCTTGTCCATGGTCAAGTAGTACTCCACTGTGTGTGTGTATGTGTGTGTGTGTATAGCATCTTTATCCATTCACCTGTTGATGAATACATGGGTTGCTTCTGTGTCTTAGCTATTGTAAATAGTGCTGCTATGAACTTGAGGGTGCACATATCTTTCCAATGAGAGATTTCTCTGGATATATACCCAAGAGTGGGCTTGTTGGATCATATGTCAATTTTAGTTTTAGTTTTTAAGGAAACTCCATACTGTTTTCCATAGTGGCTGCACCAATTTACATTCCCACCAACAGTGTAGGAGGGGTTCCCTCAAGGGTCTCTTTAAATGTATCCCTTAAGGAATATAATCAAGACTTTTTTTTAGCTGTTCTCGTCCCTCCTTATATTCTAATTAATGTATGAGGGAGGCTTTGGGTTTTGTCCCTCTTAGAGATGAAAAAGTTGCGGCATGAGGACAAGCAACCTGCCCAGGTGGACCAGTCACAATCAGGGGAGAAATTCAAAGCTTAAAATGAAGTCCACCCAGCAAGGTAGGCCTGGGTGGAATCCTAAGATTCAGAAGCCTGTCCCATCTTTGTCATCTCCCCTCTCTCTGCTCCCTCTTGTTGTCTTACTTTCTTTGCAGATGTTGTCTCCTCAGCCTCAGGCCTGCCCAACACCCCAGTGTCTGGGGTTTGCCCTCTCTTGCCTGAGTCCACGCCCTGTCCAGAACCAGCTACATTTTTCTACACAAGGTCTTTCCTGTGGTCTCCATGCCCAGAGAGAACTTGCTTCTTCTACATGAACTCATTTTTGCAGAGTAACAGATTCTAGTTCAGATGCAGCAACAGTAGCCCAGAAAGTGGACAGATGGCCAGAGACAGCACCTCCTTCCTCTGATTGCAAGGTGGGGCCACATTCAAATCATGCCCCACGTACTTTGCTAAAATGGCATGTTTTCCTTTATGCAGGCCTCAAGCAAGGAACAGAAAAATGTCCCTGCAAGTCCCCCAAGTGTAACTCTTCAGTGATCATAGCATCGACATTTGAACACTGCCTACCAGATATCAGACATCCCAAATCTCATCCCCACCACAGATGCGAAAACTAAGGCTCAGAGACATTAGTAAATGGCTCAGTGGTGAGACAGCTTGAATCTGAACCCAGGTCTGCTTGACTTAAAAGCTTGGCTTCCTGATTTCTATGTTCTTCCACATTCAGCTTGACTCTGAGATGGCTGACTCATACCAGGCTGCACTGAGAGCCAGACAGCGTCCTAACATGCAGAGCTGGGTCATGCTTCTCGTGTCCTCCTCATCTACATCCCAAACTCTCACCCTTGGGGGAAGTGGATTTCCTGCAGTTTTTCCCTCCACCCTGCCCCCACTCCCTTTAAGCTCTCTCTTCATGGGTGGTTTCTGATGAAAAGGTATTGACAACTCTTTATAACTATCCTTTAAGTTCGCCTTTAAAAAACCACACACATTCGTATCTTAAAACGAGAAAATATGGCTCAGTGGTGTAAAAAATTATGTTGGAACAAATAACATAAAAGACAGGACCTTCAGAAAGAGACCTACCAGCCTGTACAACCTGTTGCAAGGCTATTTTACATATTGAAAAAAAGTCACAGATGCTCCAAGACCCGCTGGAAAGGCTCTCTGGAACAAGCAGCAATGACAGAATCTTTGTGTTCACCTTGCAAACATCACCAGAATTAAAACCCTGGCTCTAGACCTTCCCTGGCAGTCCAGTGGCTGAGACTCTGGGCTTCCAGTGCAGGGGCCGTGGGTTCGATACTTGGTTGGGGAACTAAGATCTCACATGCACAGCCGGGGAAGAAAAAAAAAAATATGCATGTGCTTCGAAATACCCTGGCTCCGTACAACTTGACTGAAGAGGCAGCCTCTGGAGGTTCTGGTGATGACTTTGACCAAGGTGACAATGGCTGGGAAATTATCCGTACAGATGTCTTCCTCTTCCTCCATCCTGAAGTCTGCTGCATGCTGATCATGGTGTGGGTGCCCAGTTCCTGGCCCTTGGCACTGGTGAGGGGATACAAATTAATCAGGGATTTCTCTCAATGGGTAGAAGTAAGTAAGTGGTTTGTTCAGTAAAACATCTGCAGATCTTCTCTTCCATCCAGGTAAAAGGCAGGCTTCAGGGGTGAGAAGTCTCTAGCAAGGATGCATATATCTTACTGTGCTGTGCTGACCCACAGACTATTGAGCACTGGCTGCCAGCTGCCTTTGCTTTAACTGAAGTATAGTTGATTTACAATGTTACATTTTTCAGGTAGACAGATAGATATGTAAATATACATGAATATATTCTTTGGTTTACTACAAGATATTGAGTATGGTTCCCTGTGCTATTCAGTAGGTCCTTGTTGTCTGTGTTATATATAGTAATGTGTATATATGTTAATCCCCAAATCATAATTTATCCCTCCCCCACTCTTTCCCTTTTGGTAACCATCAATTTATTTTCTGTGTCTGAGAGTCTATTTCTATTTTCCAAGTTCATTTGTATCATTCTTTTTAAATTCCACATATAAGTGCTATCAGATGATATTTGTGGAGGGTGCTTTTTCATAATTCTCTCTTACCCCATGGCTACCCTGATCAAATACTTTGAGCCCCAAATAGGGGTACATGCCTCGCAAATGAAGGGGACCTATGGGAAATGAGGTGGGATTTCCTAAATCAGAAGGTAAAGATTATAGCCCCTATCACCACCTGGACAACCTCTTCCCCTACAGTCTGGAAAATAGAGTTGATGCCTTTTGGCTCATACAGATTTGCCTGAATCCCTTCAAGGGTTAGAGACTGCCCTCTCCAAAGTCCCAGGGGAGAAGGAAGGTGCCCTAAAGAGTTTCTCTCTCTTTTTTTTTTAATTGAAATACAGTTGATTTACAGTGTTGTGTTAGTTTCAGATGTACAACAAAGTAATTCAGATATATAAATTCTTGTTCATATTCTTTTCACTATGGTTTACTATATTACATTGAATACAATTCCCTATTACACAGCAGGCCCATGTGGTTTATTCTGTATATAGTAGTTTGCATCTGCTAATCCCAAACTCCTAATTCATCCCTCCCTCATCTCCTTCCCTCTTTGGTAACCATAAGTTTATTCTCTGTGTCTCTGAATTGGTTTCTGTTTTGTAGGTAAACTCGTTTGTGTTATATTTTAGATTCCACATACAAGTAATATCATACGGTATTTGTCTTTGTCTGACTTCACTTAGTATAACAATCTAGGTCCACCCATGTTGCTTCAGATGGCATTGTTTCATTCTTGTCCATGGTCAAGTAGTACTCCACTGTGTGTGTGTATGTGTGTGTGTGTATAGCATCTTTATCCATTCACCTGTTGATGAATACATGGGTTGCTTCTGTGTCTTAGCTATTGTAAATAGTGCTGCTATGAACTTGAGGGTGCACATATCTTTCCAATGAGAGATTTCTCTGGATATATACCCAAGAGTGGGCTTGTTGGATCATATGTCAATTTTAGTTTTAGTTTTTAAGGAAACTCCATACTGTTTTCCATAGTGGCTGCACCAATTTACATTCCCACCAACAGTGTAGGAGGGGTTCCCTCAAGGGTCTCTTTAAATGTATCCCTTAAGGAATATAATCAAGACTTTTTTTTAGCTGTTCTCGTCCCTCCTTATATTCTAATTAATGTATGAGGGAGGCTTTGGGTTTTGTCCCTCTTAGAGATGAAAAAGTTGCGGCATGAGGACAAGCAACCTGCCCAGGTGGACCAGTCACAATCAGGGGAGAAATTCAAAGCTTAAAATGAAGTCCACCCAGCAAGGTAGGCCTGGGTGGAATCCTAAGATTCAGAAGCCTGTCCCATCTTTGTCATCTCCCCTCTCTCTGCTCCCTCTTGTTGTCTTACTTTCTTTGCAGATGTTGTCTCCTCAGCCTCAGGCCTGCCCAACACCCCAGTGTCTGGGGTTTGCCCTCTCTTGCCTGAGTCCACGCCCTGTCCAGAACCAGCTACATTTTTCTACACAAGGTCTTTCCTGTGGTCTCCATGCCCAGAGAGAACTTGCTTCTTCTACATGAACTCATTTTTGCAGAGTAACAGATTGCTAGTTCAGATGCAGCAACAGTAGCCCAGAAAGTGGACAGATGGCCAGAGACAGCACCTCCTTCCTCTGATTGCAAGGTGGGGCCACATTCAAATCATGCCCCACGTACTTTGCTAAAATGGCATGTTTTCCTTTATGCAGGCCTCAAGCAAGGAACAGAAAAATGTCCCTGCAAGTCCCCCAAGTGTAACTCTTCAGTGATCATAGCATCGACATTTGAACACTGCCTACCAGATATCAGACATCCCAAATCTCATCCCCACCACAGATGCGAAAACTAAGGCTCAGAGACATTAGTAAATGGCTCAGTGGTGAGACAGCTTGAATCTGAACCCAGGTCTGCTTGACTTAAAAGCTTGGCTTCCTGATTTCTATGTTCTTCCACATTCAGCTTGACTCTGAGATGGCTGACTCATACCAGGCTGCACTGAGAGCCAGACAGCGTCCTAACATGCAGAGCTGGGTCATGCTTCTCGTGTCCTCCTCATCTACATCCCAAACTCTCACCCTTGGGGGAAGTGGATTTCCTGCAGTTTTTCCCTCCACCCTGCCCCCACTCCCTTTAAGCTCTCTCTTCATGGGTGGTTTCTGATGAAAAGGTATTGACAACTCTTTATAACTATCCTTTAAGTTCGCCTTTAAAAAACCACACACATTCGTATCTTAAAACGAGAAAATATGGCTCAGTGGTGTAAAAAATTATGTTGGAACAAATAACATAAAAGACAGGACCTTCAGAAAGAGACCTACCAGCCTGTACAACCTGTTGCAAGGCTATTTTACATATCGAAAAAAAGTCACAGATGCTCCAAGACCCGCTGGAAAGGCTCTCTGGAACAAGCAGCAATGACAGAATCTTTGTGTTCACCTTGCAAACATCACCAGAATTAAAACCCTGGCTCTAGACCTTCCCTGGCAGTCCAGTGGCTGAGACTCTGGGCTTCCAGTGCAGGGGCCGTGGGTTCGATACTTGGTTGGGGAACTAAGATCTCACATGCACAGCCGGGGAAGAAAAAAAAAAAAGGTCCTGGCATCATAGGAGTAGAAAGTTGGAGCATGGAACCAGCCCTTGACTAGGAGTCAGTCAACTACTTAACGCTGAGCAAGCGTGAGGAGTCATGCAGCCTCTTTGGGCCTCATTTGGAGAGCTTTTTTAAGGCTCCTCTCTCCCCTACCACTCTGATGGAATATCGCTCAGATGAGGCCTCGGAACTGGCATCTTTTAAAATTTCCCTAAGTGACCCTTCAGTTCAGTTTAGTTCAGTCACTCAGTTGTGTCCAACTCTTTGTGACCCCATGAATCACAGCACACCAGGCCTCCCTGTCCATCACCAACTCCCGGAATCCACCCAAACCCATGTCCATCGAGTCAGTGATGCCATCCAATCATCTCATCCTCTGTTGTCCCCTTCTCCTCTTGCCCTCAATCTTTCCCAGCATCAGGGTCTTTTCCAATGAGTCAGCTCTTTGCATCAGGCACCCAAAATATTGGAGTTTCAGCTTCAACATCAGTACTTCCAATGAACACCCAGGACTGATTTCCTTTAAATGGACTGGTTAGATCTCCTTGCAGTCCAAGGGACTCTCAAGAGTCTTCAACACCACAGTTCAAAAGCATCAATTCTTCTGCACTCAGCTTTCTTTATAGTCCAACTCTCACACAGCCAGATCTGGGAACAACTAAACGAGATGATCTCTAAGAGATCTTCCAACTCTAAGAACTTATGATAGTTTCCTTTACTCCACTAAGGGCAACGTGATAACACATCCACAGTCCTGGTACTGCCAAGTACGTTCCAAATGTCACATGAAACAGGGACACCGGTCTCTATTGCAGACCAGAGTCTGCAAGGATGGATTTGGATGACCATTTGAAATCAAGACCTAGGGAGGGGCTTGGCAACCACCCAAGAGAGAATGGGTTTTGGTTCTTGCCTGTCTGGATGGAAGGCAGTGAATAGGGTACTGGTAACATGTACTGAACAGAATTCTGCTAGAAAGAACACCTCTCTCTTTAAACAAAGCAAATTCCTGACTTTCAAACTGATTGACCAACAGAACCGACATAAGAGTTTATGTCTTTATATCTAAACCTCCCTGATGAGCAAAATCTTGATAATAAAATCTTGTGAGGGAAGATTTTAGACATGTGAGACATTTCTTCTTACTCTGGGGAATTTTTTTTTCTAACTTGCAGTACTGTTATGAGTTGAATTATATCTCCACCTCTCCCACCTCCACCAAAAAAAAAGATATGCTAAAGTCTAAATTCCAGGACTTCAGAATGTAACATCATTTAGAAACAAGATCTTTGCAGAAATTAAATTAAAATGAGGTCATGAGCGTGGGCCCTAATCCAGAATGACAGGGTCCTTACAAAAGGGAGAGATTTACACACAGAGATAGACATGCGTTCTGGGAAGACCATGTAAAGCACACATGGAGAAAATGCCTCATGCCTGGAGTGATATGCCTACAAGCCAAGGCACTAGAAACCAGGAAGAGACAACAGATTCTTCTTCATTTCACAAGGAGCAGGCCCCTGCTAACACCCTGATTTCAAACTTCTACGTCTCGAGAATTATGAGACAATATATTTCTGTTATTTTAAGCCACTCTGTGTATGGTACTTTGTTACAGCAACTCTTGAAGATTAATACAATTACCAGCCTAGATTTTAAAATAATAATAATATAACAATAAAGGCCACCATCTATTGCTGGGTTTTACATGCATGATCTCATTTAATCCTCTCAATAACCAATGAAGTAGATTCATCCCTGCCTGCGTGCTAAGTCACTTCAGTCGTGTCCGACTCTTTGCGATCCCATGGACTGTAACCCACTAGGCTCTTCTGTCCATGGGATTCTCCAGGCAAGAATACTGGAGTGTATCGCCATGCCCTCCTCCAGGGGATCTTCCCAACCCAGGGATCGAAGGCAAGTCTCTTATGTCTAACCACTAGCACCACCTGGGAAGGCCAGATTCATCCCTACTTTTATTTTATTTATTCTCATCTCCATTAAAAAAAAATAAAGGACAGGTGTGACCAAGTTAGACTAAGAATTTTGCTGAAGATCAGATGGCTCTGTGGAAGAATGGGATTTGAACTTGATCTCAGACTATCTGACACCAAAGCCTTCCACATGATACTGCTGCTAACCCTTCAGTAGCCTCTGTGGAAGGACTAAACCTAGAAAAGAAAGCCCAGCAATTTCACAACTACCGATGCTAATATTTAGGATCTAGTGTCATTGTTCTGTTTAAAGTAAAATGCCAGGCCAGATACCTACAATTAGGTAAACACTAAAGCACATTAAGTAAAAGTCTTGAATGTTCATTGGAAGGACTGATGTTGAAGCTGAAACTCCAATACTTTGGCCACCTGATGCAAAGAGCTGACTCATTTGAAAAGACCCTGATGATGGGAAAGATTGAAGGCAGGAAAAGGGGATGACAGAGGATGAGACGGCTGGATGGCATCACTGACTCAATGGACATGAGTTTGGGTAAACTCTAGGAGTTGGTGATGGACAAGGAGGCCTGGCATGCTGCGGTCTATGGGGTCGCAAAGAATCAGACACGACTGAGTGACTGAATTAAACTGAACTGAAAATGGCTTTAAATTAAATCATCTGAGATTTAAATCAAGTAAACAGGGATAAAGACCCTGCTTCTATTAGTATAAATTAATCAACAATTAAATCTACATATTTATAAGAAAAGAGACAAAAAACAGTGATGTAAGACGTGTGACTGTTTTTATTTTGTAGTTGATGAAACTGAGCTACTTCAGAGAGTGAGGCTTTGATCTCTGAGAGGCTCTGTCTACAAACTTCCAGAATTAGAGTTGATTGAAGTCGTTTCAGCTTAATAGGTCTTCCCCAAATGGAACACTTTCTTATGTAAAATAATACACAACATTTCAGAAGAACTGCCATCAAAGGAGCCCCCCTGCTTTCTGGGGCTTAATTTTCAGGCAATAAAAGCTTTGGCCTTAAAGTGGCAGCACAAAGATCAGATTCAGGGAAAAACAGGCTTGAAATTACCTCGTGGTACTCTCAGAGATGAAACGGTGATCTTCGGTGATGAAACCAGCCCTGAACTTACTCTTTTTAAAGCTCTATTGTCATGTTTATACTCAGATAACTCAGAAATTTTCTGAGAAAGCTCCTGGACCAGCAGAATGACAGCTTTATGAGAACTTGGTCATGGGAGGACTCTCACATGTTGAGTTTAGCCTCTAGAATTCAGCCTGTGGAAGACAGAGTAGGTGTCAGCCTCGCCAGCTCTCTGTTGGCACGCGGGCCTGCAAGAATGTTCCCTCAGACAGGCTCGGACCTGTCCGCTCCTAGGAGCCGTGGCTTTTGTCAACATCCTGGATCCATCAGACCCAGGACTGAGGCATCCAAACCCCCCACAACCTTCACCTACAGCCCCATTCTCCTTTGCTGGACGGGGCTTCTCTGCCAGCACTAGTATTCGAGAGAAACATCTAAACTGTATTTCTTATCATTTTCCTTGCTTTGTTTCCTAGATTTTAAACGTATTTTTTTTTTCCCCTACTGAGCATGGTAGGTTAAATAGGCTTTTGTGGGCTAGTCTGGGAACATTGTTTTCAGTGAAAAATGCATTCTGTGTTGGAAACAAACAACATACAGAGAGAAATGTTGGGAACACGACCTCTTTTGTAGAGTGGGGGCTGCCTGTCCAGTCTCATGCATCAGAGTGAAAGCCTCTAAGGGTTCTCTTTTCAAATCTGGACAGCTCTTTTTTTTTTTTTAAGTCTCACTCTAGGCTGGAAACCATGAATCTAGCCACATGTGGGAGACCCTAAGAAATAAATGGTTTTGATGTTTGTATCATCCTTTTTCTAACTGGGAGAAGGGGTGAGAAATAAAGTGAGGACTTCCCTGGTGATCTAGTGGTTGAGACTCCGTGCTTTCAGTGCAGGGGGTGCAGGCTCAGTCTCTGTGCCATGTGACTTGGCCAAAAAAAAAAAAAAATTAGAAAAAAAAAAAGAAATAAAGTGATATGTCTGCCATTGTCTTTTTCCTCTTTAGGAAAACACCAGCCCTCTGAAGAGAAGGTGGTGGGAAGTGATTGAACTGCTCAAAGACAATTTTCACTTAACAAGGATAATTTATTTAGTTAATTAAATCAACCAGCAACTATATAGTGAGTGTTTACAACCAGCTGGACACCGTGGTAGGTGTTCTAGAGGAAATTCTGACAAAAAGAAGAAGGTCTATGGGGTACCAACGCTAGGAGTAACAGTGTAACAGAGTAATGCAAACAAGCAAGAACGTGTTGCTGCAAATGCTAAGAGGAAAAGGAGACAGAGGAAGAATTAAACAGGAGAGGTGTGCCCAGGCAGCTCCTTCTGGTTGAGTGGCCAGGAAGGCCTCCCTGAAGAAGGACTATTATACTAACACCAAAACCCAGCTACGAATGAGACGTGACCTATCTACTCTACCATGTGTAAGGCAGATAGCTAGTGGGAACCTGCTGTATATCACAGGGAACTCAGCTTGGTGTTCTGTGACAACCTAGAGGGGTGCAATGGGAAGCAGGGTTGGGAGGGAGATCCAAGAGAGAGGGGATATATATATATATGGCTGACTCACTTCATGGTATAGCAGAAATTAACACAATATTGTAAAGCAATTTTACTCAGATTAAAGAAAAAAAAATGAACACCAGCTGTGAGAGGCTACAGGGATGAGAATTCCAAGTAAAGGGAAGAGTGAGTGCAAAGGCCCTGAGGTAGGAGGGAACTTGATTTTTATCCCAGGAACAGGAGAGTCAGGGAAGGAAGAAGGATGTGGGAGTTGCTTGCAGATCTGATCAGGAACCACAAACTGCAGGGCCTTGCAACCACGGTAAGCTGTTTAGATCTGACCTCAAGTGCACAGGCAACATTGGGAGGCTGTAAGCAGGCCGATGGTGTATGTGAACTGACTTGAAGGGTCACCCTCCTACTCCATGAGCAGACAGGAGTAGAAGAAGCTGAAGCTTTAACTCATACAGTGACAGTTGGGACGTTCACGGCCAACAGCTACAGTGTACTCAGCATGTGCCTGGGACTCTTTAAAAGTGCTTTACCTGCATTACTTTGATGAATCCACTCTGTGGAATGGAAATTATTAGAAATTATTAGATTTCCATATGGCACATAAAGCCTAAAAAAGTAAAGAGACTTGCCTCCAGCTAGTAGGTTTGTTTTTTTTTAAATAACCTCCTTTTATAATTATATAAGTTAATAATAGTTACTATAAGGAAACTATTTTAAATGAGCAAAAAGAAAAAAACTAAAACACTTGAGACACATAGCCCTGAGATGACTGCTGTGAACATTTTAGCTTATGCTTTTCCAATCGTTGGGCTGTGCAAATACATTGTCTGGTGGTGGTGGTGGTGGTTTAGTTGAAATCACGTCCAGCTCTTTGCTGCTGCTGCTGCTGCTGCTAAGTCACTTCAGTCCTATTCGACTCTGTGCGACCCCATAGATGGCAGCGTACCAGGCTCCCCTGTCCCCGGGATTCTCCAGGCAAGAACACTGGAGTAGGTTGCCATTTCCTTCTCCAATGCATGAAAGTGAAAAGTGAAAGTAAAGTCGCCCAGTCGTGTCTGACTCCTAGTGACCCCATGGACTGCAGCCTACCAGGCTCCTCCACCCATGGGATTTTCTAGGCAAGAGTACTGGAGTGGGGTGTCATTGCCTTCTCCGCCAGCTCTTTGCAGTCCCATGGATTGTAGCCTACCAGGCTCCTCTGTCCATGGGATTTTCCCAGGCAAGAATGCTGGAGTGGGGTGCCATGCCTTCCTCCAGTGGATCTCCCTCACCCAGGGATCATACCATGTCTCCTCTGGCAAGCAGACTCTACCACTGAGCCATCAGGGAAGCCCCAAATACATTGTCCACTGCTCTCAAAAGCATAAGACCACTTACTTCTATACAGGACATAATTCCTAGATTGCAGAGCTTTTTTTGCAACATTTTTATTACTACTTTTAAGATTACTGTCCACGAATCCATTTTGAATGACAGTATGAAAAAACATTAAATTATGATAAACAGAATCAAGTATACTATTGGAAAGTCAACCATTATGAAATATTAATTAAGAATAGTGTTAATTGGGGGAAGAATAAGTTAAGAGTTTGGGATTAACATGTACATGCTACTATATATAAAATAGATAAACAACAAAGATGTATGTATAGCACAGGGAACTAAATTCAATATCTTATAATAATCTGTAATAGAAAAGAATTTGAAAAAGTATATATGTAGATGTATATATGTATTTATATGTGTACCTGAGTCATTTTGCTCTACACCTGAAACTAAAATAACATTGTAAATCACCTATGACCTGCTCAGTAGCTCAATTGTGTATGACCCTTTGCAACTCCGTGGACTATAGCTCAGCAGGCTCAGTGGATTCTCTGGGCAAGAATACAAGAAGATCCTCCTCCAAGGGATCTTCCCTGGTTTGGGAAGATCCCAAGTCTCGAACCTAGGTCTCCTGCATCTCCTGCGTTACGGGTGGATTCTTCACTGCTGAGCCACTGGGGAAGCCAACTGTGCTTCTATATTTTTAGAAACTGTCTGAAAGAGTATATGTGTTTAGTCACTCAGTCGTGCCTGACTCTTTGCAGCCTCCTGGACTGTAGTCTTCCAGGCTCCTCTGTCCATGAGATTCTCCAGGCGAGAATACTGGAGTAGGTTGCCATTTCCTCCTCCAGAGGATCTTCTCAACTCAGGAATGGAATCCAGGTCTCCCACACTGCAGGCAGATTCTTTACTCTTTGAGCTGTCATATACCACATTGTTGTCTTTTTTTTTATATAAGTTACTTATTGTTTGTTATTGGTTGTTAGGATTTCGAGTGAGTTTTTTTAATTGGTTGTTAGGATTTCAAGTGAGTTTTACTTTCTTCTTTTTGAGATTCTACTTTTCTAATATCTCTACAATGACTGTTTTGCTTCTAAAAGTAATAAAGTAAATGGTGATCTAAAATTATAGATTAAGATTGGTTTATCTTTGGGAATTCCCTGGCTGTCCAGTGGTTAGGACTTGGCACTCTCATTGTTGGGGGCCCAGGTTTGATCCCTGGTCGGGGAACTAAGATCCCATAAGACACAGCCAAAAAAAAAAAACAAACAAACAAACCAGACTAGATCATTTTTAACTTGATGAAGTTCTCCAGAAAACATTTTGCAGTCTTCTGCCACATCCCTGGCTCAAAAGTCATCTGTCAGACATAAGTTGCTCCCAAGATGGTCATTCTTAGAAACAGGCTTTTGGTGGGCTTGTTAGAAACAGTTCCTCAACGGTAGAGAGCACCTCCAGGCAACAAGCACACGTCTCCTCCCCATGTGTCCAAACTGTACGAGGCACCATGCAGCCTACTGCAGCAGCAGCAGCAGACATCATTTCTGCCTCCATCCCAGCCACCAGCAGCAGCAGCAGACACCATTTCTGCCTCCATTCCAGCCACCAGCAGCAGCAGCAGACATCATTTCTGCCTCCATCCCAGCCACCAGCAGCAGCAGCAGACATCATTTCTGCCTCCATCCCAGCCACCACCAGCAGCAGCAGACATCATTTCTGCCTCCATCTCGGCCACCAGCAGCAGCAGCAGACATCATTTCTACCCTCCATCTCAGCCACCAGCAGCAGCAGCAGACATCATTTCTGCCCTCCATCTCAGCCACCATCACCAGAAAAACAATGTGGTCCCAAGTAGTAGGCCATCTCAAATAAATGAAAGTCACTCAGGTCACCTCCATAAAAGCACACCTCCAAAGGTGGTGCAAAGGCACAAATCCTCAGTTATAAGGTAAGTACGGACTAAACATGCCACGGACATGATGACTACATTAACACTGCTGTATGACCTACAGGAAAATTGTTAAGAGAGTAAAACTTAAAGAGTCATCATCACAAGAACAAATTATTTTTGCTTTTTTTTTTTAACTGTATCTGTATAAGATGACAGATGCTAACCAGCTATATCATTTCATAATATATCTAAGTCAAAAATGCTATGCTGTACACCTTAAACGTATACAGTGATGTACGTCAGTTATGTCTCAATAAAACTCGGAAGGGTGAGCATACCTTCAGAGATAAAGTCAAAGCTTTCCTCTGCTATCCAAGGTCAACCATGTATATACTCCTGTGGTTTTACCATGAAAACTGATGTACTTTGTATCAGCTTCTAGAATTGTTTCTCCACCACTATCCCGCCACTTCCCTTTCCTCTGTATGTGGCTCTTCGTGGTTTGGATATCTTGGACTCCAGTCCCAAAACCACTACAGATGTGACTGTAGACAAGTTATTTAGAGTTTCAGGTTTCCTCGTCTCCATATGGAGATAATATTTCATAAGGTCATTTCAGGGTTAAATGAAGTCACATGGGTCAAGGTCCTGGGACATAGCAGACTAAGAGAACTAAGGACTGCTCTCTTCTCACTTGTCTCCTGCACTCCTATACCTATCCTCTGAAGGGTCTCATCACTCTGCACGAGATGTGTGATAGGACTGAGACCCAGTGGACCTTGATTTGAGCTCCATTAAGCCATGTTTTTGTTGTGGGATCCTGGGAAAGTCTTTAAATCATCATGGTCTTGAGGATTATTTTGAGATACTGGGCTTCCCTTATGGCTCAGTTGGTAAAGAATCTGCCTACTATGCAGGAGACCTGGGTTTGATCCCTGGGTTGGGAAGATCCCCTGGAGAATGGAATGGCTACCCACTCCAGTATTCTGGCCTGGAGAATTCCATGGACTGTATAGTCCATAAGGTCACAAAGAGTCAGACATGACTGAGCGACTTTCACTTTCTTTCTTTCTTTGAGATACTAATGAGATCATAGATAACAAATTGCCTTCTATTCAACATAAAATTCTCCATATACTAGAACAGTGTGTGTGTGTGTGTGTGTGTGTGTGTGTGTGTGTATCCATATACTAGAAGAGTATGAAAACAAAAGGGCTTCCCAGGTGACTCAATGGTAAAGAATCTGCCCGCCAAGCAGAAGACACAGGAGATGTGGGTTCAGTCCCTGGGCTGGGAAGATCCCCTGGAGGAGGAAATGGCAACCCACTTCAGTACTCTTGCCTGGGAAATCCCATGGACTGAGGAGCCTGGTAGGCCACAATCCATGGGGTCACAACGAGTCAGTCACTACTTATTGATTAAGCAATGACAACAACATGGTAACAAGAGAAATAAGCCCTTAGAGAATGAATGTATAAATGAGATACATCCATTTTATAACCCCAAATTTTTCAATAATTTAGAAGGATTCTTTTGAAATAGGAAAGTAATTACAAAATACCCAAATTCTATAGAATTGGTGGGAGGGAAAAGAAAATTGACTTCCCCCTCTCTCTTATATACAACTTACAAGGAAAGCCTGCTTTATATCACAATCTTTGGTAACTCCTGAATGGGTAGAGAAGCCCAGGAGAAGCCAGTCCAGAGATGGGGAGCACAGGCACTGTGGAGGACATGCCCTGTCTTCCTCGCTGAGCAATAACTAGACAGCCCACCTCCACAGTGAACTGATACCCAGCCCAGGCGTGAGGCACTGCCCAGATGCCAGGTTGGGAAAAGATGGTCAGGGCTTGAGGAAGATCCACCCCCCACAACACAGCTGCTCAGCTGGCACTGCTCTCCAAGGGGACAGTACAGGGCCTGCCCCTGGGCTTCTCCTTTGTGTTCCTCTTTCTTGAGCACAAGAGTGTTTGAGCTGGGCCCTTTAAGTTGGACCAAAAGATATTTCAAAAGTTGGTCACAGCATCTTTCCCTGGGACTTGATTTATGGGCTCAGCAAGGAGGATCCATAGGACCTTAAGTGACCTGAAGGGACACTCTACATTCAAAAGAGCTGCAAGGCAGGTAGCAGTAAAGTCCATCTCAACAAAGGATCGCTTAGCATCCAGCTCCTCTGGGTGGGGATACTTATGGGTCAAGGATGTCATTTCAATGCCAGATTTCAGAAACACTTTGTCAGTCTGCCCTTGTTTATAACTTGAGTTAGTGAGGCCACATGAATATTTTCATTTCTGAATATTGAGCTCAAAATCAGAGTCCTGTTTGCTCTCCATCTATGCTGGAGTAGGTAGGACCTGCACCCTCAAGGTGGAATTCCGCAGCCTGAGTCATCATGGGAAAAGGCTAGTCTCTCTACTCCCACACAGAAGAGGAAAAATAGCCTTCAGTTGGGTGCCCAGGAAAAGATGGACAACCCTATCACATCCCAGGACCTCTGAGCCTTAATAAGCCTGAGAAACACAAGCTGGAATCAAGATTGCTGGGAGAAATATCAATAACCTCAGATATGCAGATGACACCACCCTATGGCAGAAAGTGAAGAGAAACTAAAAAGCCTCTTGATGAAAGTGAAAGAGGAGAGTGAAAAAGTTGGCTTAAAGCTCAACATTCAGAAAACAAAGATCATGGCATCTAGTCCCATCACTTCATGGGGAATAGATGGGGAAACAGTGGAAACAGTGTCAGACTTTATTTTGGGGGGCTCCAAAATCACTGCAGATGGTGACTGCAGCCATGAAATTAAAAGACGCTTACTCCTTGGAAGAAAAGTTATGACCAACCTAGATAGCATATTCAAAAGCAGAGACATTACTTTGCCAACAAAGGTCTGTCTAGCCAAGGCTATGGTTTTCCCTATGGTCATGTATGGATGTGAGAGTTGGACTCTGAAGAAGGCTGAGCAGCTGAAGAATTGATGCTTTTGAAGTGTGGTGTTGGAGAAGACTCTTGAAAGTCCCTTGGACTGCAAGGAGATCCAACCAGTCCTTTCTGAACATCAGCCCTGGGTGTTCTTTGGAATGAATGATGCTAAAGCTGAAACTCCAGAACTTTGGCCACCTCATGAGAAGAGTTGACTCATTGGAAAAGACTCTGATGCTGGGAGGGATTGGGGGCAGGAGGAGAAGGGGATGACAGAGGATGAGATGGCTTGATGCCATCACCGACTCAATAAATATGATTTTGAGTGAACTCCGGGAGTTGGTGATGGACAGGGAGGCCTGGTGTGCTGTGATTCATGGGGTCGCAAAGCGTCAGACACAACTAAGCAACTGAACTGAACTGAGACACAGAATGTGATTATGACTTTAAAAGTGTAACTCCGCCTAGTTGGCCATATAGCAATATTGTGTGGGAGAAACTGGTTTGAAGAGACACATGCATGTGGAAAGGAAGGCTAAACTCTCAGAAGCTGGCAGGCCCATCTAAGCAAGTATGGGTGGAGTGGGTGGGCTGCCTCAGTCTTTCAGGGACTTGTGTTAGGGGTATTTCTCTGTGGACCATACAACTAATTTCATTTATTCTAAAACCAGTTTAACCAAACATCTGGATAGAATTTCTGGATAGAACATCTGGATAGCTCTCAAGTACCTTTATTTATAGAGACTGTGCTTGCCACAGCAGCGTGAGTATTCTGGTCTGTTGCTCATAATTCAGGTATGCACATCAGTCTCTGGGGGTCTGTTTAATGTGAGCTTATTTGAGGAATTTCAGAATCTGGGCCTTGATGAATGTTGTTACATTTGTGGTAAATAAGACAACTGGAAATGCCCTTCCATTCACTCTGTGGACAGTAACCTCAAGAGATACACAAGGTACCCACTCCCTGCAATGTTAGCATTTGCACATGACTGATTGCTGCTGAGTCACTTCAGTCGTGTCTGACTCTGTGCGACCCCATAGATGGCAGCCCACCAGGCTCTCCCGTCCCTGAGATTCCCCAGGCAAGAACACTGGCATGGTTTGGCATTTCCTTCTCCAATGCATGAAAGGGAAAAGTGAAAGTGAAGTCCCTCAGTTGTGTCCAACCCTCAGCGACCCCACGGACTGCAGCCTTCCAGGCTCCTCCTTCCATGGGACTCTCCAGGCAAGAGTACTGGAGTGGGGTGCCATTGCCTTCTTTGATTACAGGACCCAATAACCTTAACTGCAGCCCACTAAAATATTTTTTTAAAAGCAACACAATAACACGATACTTAAGAAAACACATTTAGTTTTGATTTCGTGTCTGACTCTGTGCGACCCCATAGATGGCAGCCCACCAGGCTCTCCCGTCCCTGAGATTCCCCAGGCAAGAACACTGGCATGGTTTGGCATTTCCTTCTCCAATGCATGAAAGGGAAAAGTGAAAGTGAAGTCCCTCAGTTGTGTCCAACCCTCAGCGACCCCACGGACTGCAGCCTTCCAGGCTCCTCCTTCCATGGGACTCTCCAGGCAAGAGTACTGGAGTGGGGTGCCATTGCCTTCTTTGATTACAGGACCCAATAACCTTAACTGCAGCCCACTAAAATATTTTTTTAAAAGCAACACAATAACACGATACTTAAGAAAACACATTTAGTTTTGATGGTCGTTATTTTTCAGATTCCTGCACCTTATTGATTTTTCTAAAGTATTTTCTAAAGCAGTCACCTCTTTGAAATCGTTTCCAATTTTTTTTTAAATTATGTCATTCAGCAGCTTCACAGAACCCAAGACTGACAAAGGGTTTCATAACCCATAATGCAAAGACCAAAAGAACCAGGCACACGGCAGAGGAAGACCATGTGCTCAGAGTGGACCCAGACAGGGAGAACTGGGCTTCATCTTCCCTTTCTCCATGCTCCAAAAGTTCTAAATTTAGTTTACCGTATATACTGCAATGACATTAACATGTTGCAAGAACAAAAATCAAGCCAAAGAGAGAAAAAGAAGCTTAATGTGGTTTGAGATATTTGAATGCCATGGCAACAATGATGTCTTCTCCATTATTTAATTCACTTCCTTGGGTCAGGTTATCCTGCCCTCTCTCTCCTGCACTTCCTGTTGCAGTGATCAAATCAGGTCACCCTGAATCTGTGAGTCCTCCTCACGACTGCAGTCATGTCTATTTCCAGCAGAATGAATTTTCTCCATCTCTTCCTTTGCTCCCGGATCTTTATTTTGGTGCCCTTGATGTTCCCAGTTGCTCTTCGCTGAGCTCCACACGCTGTAAAAGCTTCCCTTTCATCCACATCTCCTCCCCCACACCCTTCCCCCAGCGCGCTCTCTGCCCCTCCCTCCAGCTTCTGCCGTTGTCACTAACACAGTTAGCCACTTGATTAGCAACTCAGTGATTCAGAAGCCAAGAACCTTAGCTCTCCCCAAAGGCCTCTGCTTCTCTTTTCAGAGTCAGATCAAGTCCATCACCCCCAGATCTCTGTCCCATTCAGTATAGATGACCGGGGGCCTTGAATATTCCATTTGCCAAGTTTAGCCCCCCGCCATGCTTCTTCCCTTTTCTTTTTCTGTGTGTGTCCCTGGAGCTCTTCACGCTCTATTTCACTTTTCCCCAGGAAAGGTGGACAGAGAAGGTTTAAGTTTAGGATTTTGATGGACGGCCAACTTCCTCATTTACAGATGGGAAAACCAAGGTCCAGAGAGTTTAACTGAGCAGCTGCATGGCTAGCCCTTGGAGGAACCAAAACAAATAGGGTGAAAACTCAAGTACAGTGGCAGATTTGGTGGAGAAAAAATAAATCTTATTAAGGGGTGAGCAGTGCCAAGACAAGACTTGATGATTACCTCAGAGTTCCTTCACTCTTTCTGCTCTTGCCTCCCTGCCTGCAGTGCAAGCAAAAGATCAAAGCAGAGCACGCATACCAGTCATAGATCCACCAGGACACCTGGGGAGGCTCCGCCTCCTAGGAGCTTGGAGACCCTGAAGACCGCCTGCACCACTCCAGCCCGGATCAGCGGGACAAGATGAGGGCTCAGAGACAGCCAGGCTAATGAAATCCACTCGAGTCCCACATCCACTAGGCTTTTCACTATTAGCCAGCACACACAGCAGTAAATTGACAGAAAATTTCCCCCTCAGTGTAGGAAGATGCATAAAATACATGATGCCTGTGAAAATATATTTATTGCAAAAGTTATATCAGTCTTGTAAGAAAGCACCAGCCTTCTCTGGGGAAAGGCATGGGTGGGAAAATGAATAAAATAACTCAGTATTTTGACTGTTTGCTGCAGTGGAAGAGGGACTTCTGTTTCTCAGGCTGAGTGGGAAGAGAGGGATTTATCCTTGATGCCTAGGAACGCGGCAGAGTAGCATAGACAAGTCACTCCTTGGTGTGAGCAGGGGAGCAAGTCCCCAACTCTACCCCCAGGCCTGGTCGGTGGTTGTTCCGAGCCAGCCATTCCTCCCGGGTCGGGCTTGTTCTGGCGCGTTGGGATCTGCTGAGTGAAGCGCTGATCCCGGCTGCTGCCGCTGCCGCCCAGCACTGTGATTAAGAGCTCAGTGATTGATTTTCTAGCCCATGACCACACTGGTGGGGACAAAGTATGGCAGAGGAGGCTGGCGAGAAGCCAAGTGGAAAGAGGGTTTATGAAATGAGCTCTCAATGAAGAAAACTGTGGGAAAGAATGCGATGGAAGCAGATCTGGGGCCAGTAGATGTGGGAAAGCAGAGCAACTCAAAAATGCTCTTCAAAGTCGAACTAAGAACACAGCATTTGGGCAAACACAGGAAGAGGATCCAGTGTGTGAGAAAGGCTCAGTGCTGTTTGTATAAAACAGACTATTCCTCTCTGCGCAACCATCACAGACAAGGCTTAACCTCCCTTCTGTACTGGGCACTGTGCTGGGTTCTGAGGCTAGAAAGAACAATCAGTCAGGCTAGAGAAGGGGATCGAAAACACACAGAAAGAGGTGTTAAAAATGCAAATGGCCCTTAAGGGAGTCATCAAAACGTTTTGCCTAAACTTTGGGCCCAGAGCCAGCAGGCAGGAGTGGGGCAGGGAGGGCCTGGGACTGTGCCCTGGGCGCTGCCTGCCTCCTGCGCAAACCTGAGGGAGATTTTAGCAGGAACACCCTGGTTGCTTCCCTCCCCCCCACCCCCACCCACCTTACATCCAGAGGAGGTCCAAGAGATGGGAGCTGGGAAAAC
>SJYC01150000.1:0-22848 GCA_006408675.1 Madoqua kirkii | reverse complement strand
TTTTTTTTTTTTTTTTGCCCTGGAAAATAAACTGGAAACTGAAGAAGATGAGTATCTGTGTGTTTTTGTGCATCAGTGTTTAATATGTAAGAGAGGAGATGATATGTTTTAAAAGGGGAAATAAGAAAAAAATATACAACTCAAAACTAGTGCTTGACCAAGCTCAGTATCTGATGGTTTTATTTTTTTAATATCAGAAATAAAATCCTATTTCTGCAGTTCATGTCTGAAAATGGTGTAATCCAAAGTGGCTCTTTCATTTTCCACTGCAGGAGCTGGTCCTTTGTGTAGCTTTGGAGCCTAGGTGTCTGCCCTGGAGGACTTTAAGGAGGTTATATTTAAGCCAGAAGACTTTAGAAAAGTATAGACTAGGCTGGAGGACCTCTGATCAGTCTAGCCTGAGCTGGCAGACCTGATACCAGTGTAGCCTAAGCCTCTTATCTCCTAGGGGAGGAATTCAAGCTGTGAAAAGGTGGCTTGCCCAAGCCCTTCAGCAGGTGAGCATCACCAGGACACAACCTTCTTAACTCCTGGCTCAGGGGCCTTCCCTCTCTTTCTCAGTCAAGACGGACTGAAATTTCTGGCAGTGCTGAGACAAATGTCCCTAACATTGTGCTCTTTTTTCACAGAATAAAAACTGAGTTTAAGAAGAAACACAGTACTCGATTAAAAAAAAAAATACCTGGCATTGAAGCACAAAGCCCCAGAACAAGATGCCTAAGCCTCTTATCTCCTAGGGGAGGAATTCAAGCTGTGAAAAGGTGGCTTGCCCAAGCCCTTCAGCAGGTGAGCATCACCAGGACACAACCTTCTTAACTCCTGGCTCAGGGGCCTTCCCTCTCTTTCTCAGTCAAGACGGACTGAAATTTCTGGCAGTGCTGAGACAAATGTCCCTAACATTGTGCTCTTTTTTCACAGAATAAAAACTGAGTTTAAGAAGAAACACAGTACTCGATTAAAAAAAAAAATACCTGGCATTGAAGCACAAAGCCCCAGAACAAGACGTGGTCTCCCGGGTACTGGAAGTACTCCGAAATCCGCAAAGTCTCATTCGTGGTTCAGAAAACAAAACAGAACAACTTTCTCTGCTCCCTCCTCTCCTCTCCCCGCCCTCACCCGCTCCGTGCAGTAGCTGTGCTTGGCAGATGCCCAAAGCGGCACCCGGTAATTCCACGGTACTTCGTGTATATTTGCATCCATTTAACCAGCTATTTACAGTCGCCCTTTACCGCCACCTGTAAGAGGCAACGCCGAAATGACACTAAGTGGCGGGGCCAGGAAGCAGGGGCCCCGTGATGTTCTACACTTCAAGAGCAGGAATCTGTGAAGGGCTGGCACTTAGAGAAACCAGGAGACGGCTGGGGACATCACACGTTCTGGGCGGGAGGCGACAGGAGGAGGCGCGCCAGACGGAGGGTCCTTCCTCGGAAGCTCCACTCGGTGGCTCCTTTTCGGTTACCACCACCGCGAGGAGGGACCTGCCAGGCCTTCCGCGCGGCTTATTTCCTGCCTGATAAAGAGCCCGCTGCCATTTGGATTTGCTGAAGCTCTGAATCACCCGAGACGAGACGCCTGATGGTCCCGAGGAGGGTGGGGACGCAGCGCGCTAGGGTGGGAGCCGCAGTCCGGCGGCATCCGGGCTGGATGTCACCCCCTGGCGCCTGGGAAACCTGCTCGCGGATGTGATGCTGCAACGCGGGGACACCTGCGCTCCCGTGCGTGCCGCACTCGTGCAGCTCCGGGTGGCAAACGGGATGAAGTGGGGGCGAGGGCGAGAGGAAGTTGAGGCGCTGGAGTATCAGGAACGCTGCCTTAGCTCGCCGGGCCCTTTGGAGGCTCTCCCGAGGAGCCGGGGCGGGGCGGGGAGGGCTGCTGCGGCTGGCGAGCACTGAACGCGGACTTCCAAGGGGTCCCCGGCATAGTTGGAGGTCGAGCATTCTGAGCCCTCCCCACCCCCAAGGGTGGCTACCCGGAGGTCCCAAGTTCCGCGAGGAGAGCGCTCGGAGCGCACCCAGCCTCGCAGAAGCAAAAGCTAAACCCGCGGTGGGCCGGGGGACTGGCGGGGTGGGGCGCAGAGCCAGCGCGGACCCGGAGCGCCTTTCATTTTAAGGAGCCTTACTTCTGGGAAGGGACAGGGAACTGTCAATCAGAGAGGGAGGGAGCGCACCGGCGCTGGGTGATGTCAGCGGATCAGCTGCTCGATAACAAAGAGGGGGTATTACAGGAGAAAGTTGCAGCGGCGGCGGCGGCGGCCGCGGCGGCACCCCCGAGCCTGGGAGGCAAGGGGGCAAGTGGGCGAGGGGAGGAGGGACGGCTGCCGACGGAGCAGCTTAAGGCCAAGGAATTGAAAGGGCCGTAGGGGGAGGCAGTGCGAGCCAGCCCCGACTGCTCCTCCTCTTCCTCCTCCTCCGAACTCGCAGGGTTCAGCCCCAGCGCTCGCTCAGCCGCCGCGAGCACCCGGAGGGACGCGAGGCAGCCGCGCGGCCCCGAGCTGGGCAGGGTCCCCAGCCGCCATGGATAGCGACGATGAGATGGTGGAGGAGGCGGTGGAAGGTACCAGCATCTCTGTGGGGCCCCGGGAGGAGGCGCCGGAGGGGGCACGGGACGCGGAAGGAGTGGCGGGCTGCGACCAGCGCGGCTCCGGGCCCCCAGCGGCCGCCACTGTCCCCTACGCGGGTGGCCGGGTTCGCGCAGGGGCCGGACGGCCACGGCCACGCCACCGGGAGCGCGCACTGAGCGGCGGGGCGCAGGCCGGGAACGGGGCTCAGCTGGGCCGGGGTCCCCGGGGGGTCAGGAGAGGGGCACGGCTGCTCCATCCTGCCCGGCCACCGCCTGCATCCGCCCTCGGAGTTACAAAACCTGCCCCACACTCCGGCCTTCCCCTTTTCGGGGATGGGAGATGGAGGTGCGCAGGAAGACAGACCCCCCCCCCCCCCCCCCACCCCTCGCTGTCGCTGGCGATCTCGGCGGAGCAATCCTGAGCCCCTCTCCCGGCGCCAGCCCTTTCGTTCGGCTTGCCGCTGCGACCCGCGGTGACCGCGGTCGCGTCCGGGTCCGTCCCCGGGCGCAGCGCACAGGGCTGGACCAGGCACGTGGCAGCCGCGGCTCGGGCGGTCGCTCCTCCGAAAAGATGAAATCATTGCAGGGCCGGGGACAAGGCTCCGGACCCGGGGCTTGAACGCACGCCGACCTGGCCGCCGCTGCCCCGGAGCGCACTCGGCCAAACCGCCCCTCCCCCTTCCTGCTTCCCCGGCGGGTGCCGCCGCCGCCACGCTGTGCAGGCGCCCCGCAAGCCCGGACCCAAATTGCTGGGTGACACTTAACTTTCTGAATTCCATGCAGTTGGCTGTGGGTGATATCACCGCCTCTGTGTCGCGTTTCTCCGCCCCTTCGCTTCCAGCGCCCCTCCCCCGACTTTTCTTGCCACTTTGTTTTGCTGAGTTTCTCCACCTCTTTTTCTTTCTTTCTTTCTTTCTTTTTTTTTTTTTGGCTAGTTCTAAAAAAACGAGGTGGGGACGTTATACAATCTAGTTGTTTGTAACATGAGACGTTATGATTTTGTGACTGTGAATACTGGAAAATACACGTTAGCGTTATTTATTTCTATGATTCTACCCTGGATGGTACGTCGTGATGTTTTGCAGTATTGCGTGGTATTATTCCAGAATATTTTAACCAAACAGCTAAGTAAACATTTTTTAGCTTTTGGTTGAATCTGCTTTCTATCTAATTTGTATAAACAAGTTCTTAGAAATGGTAAAGAAAGACAAAGTGACAAGGCTTACAGACTCATGAGAATGCAGTTACTGCTACTTTGGGAGGAAAAAAAATCAATTTTTATATCAACATAAAAATTGACTCCGTTTGCAGTGCTCCCAAGGTCTTAGGGAGAGATTAAGTTGGATAATATTTTTGAATTCTCTAAAAGCTGTCTTCATGTAACTGTTGAAACTTCTTATTTCTTTATCGTGCTTCAAGCAGTGTTGGTTTTGTTTTAAATTCACAATACCCTGAACTATTTCTCTCTAATAAAAGCCAATGCTGGGACTTCCTGGGGCCCAAAGACGTTGATTGGTAATCTTCTTTAAACTTAAATTACTGACTACGTGTGCCTGCATGTTATAAAAGATAATTGAACAATGCTACCCTCAAATTGTTAGCACTTGCTCTCACTCTTTAAAGTTTACTTAGACTCGTAAAAATAATGCAAACCCTTGATCACAGGCAGTGCTCCCAAGGTTAAACTACCTTACCCTTTGAAGCTGTTTGGAAACCTAAGGCTCAGTTGTCCACAGTCCCAGGCTCCTTGCAGAATGTGAACAAGCCACTTTAGAAATATATCGATGCTTTTGAGATTGCTCAGTGGGTGGAAGCAGAGAAACTTCTTTATATAAGCAAGGAAGTTTCTGTTATATAGAGTGGGGGGGGGTATGTTAATAGACATTATTATCCAAAGTCAGAATATACTTGAGAAGGGTCACTATTTAATACTTAGGCTGGCACAACTGGCTTAAACTTTGAATGTCTGGAGCAATCCAGGACACATGGTTACTTGGTAATACCAACAGTAAACAAAGTAACGCAGAGTCTTTAAGTCCTTAGAGGCACACAAGGCTCCGACTCACACAGTGTCTAGAGCATGCATGTGTAAAAGTAGGCTTTTTTCCAGCCATTCTTGGCCTTTTAAAGTGCTGTCTGTAATAGTGTCTAGATCTAACGCATGCAAGGGGGACTGGTAAAAGGCTAGTCTGAGCATCTTGGTGTTGAAGAACCAGCTAACCTACCTCTGTCCATATACAGAGTGTGTGTTCTCTGTAGTTTCATTGTCTTAGCTATCATTCTTGCTGTAATTATTTAGTTCTTACTATGTGCAGCTCTGTGCTAAGTGTTTCACCCACACATTAGGCATTCAGTCTCATGATGTGGGGACTCATATTGTCCTAATTTTACAGAGGAGGAAACTGAGTCTTAGAGAAGTTAAGAACTGATCCAAAGACCCTCAGCCATGCAGGGGACAGGCTTGGACCCCAGAACCCTGCTCCACCATACTACACTATCTCCCTGTATGTGTGCATGTGAATTGCTCAGTCATGTCTGACTCTTGGCAACCCCACGGACTGTAGCCTGCCAGGCTCCTCTGTCCATGGAATTCTCCAGGCAAGAATACTGGAGTGGATTGCCATTCGCTTCTCCAGATAGTCTCCCTACACCCTTCTTATTTTTATTTCTTAATGAGCCAGTCACATATAGGAAACAGCTGGTAGCTGAGTTTGAAAGCAACAGTTAAATGTTGTGTCAAAGTCGGTCTTTATCAGTGTCACTCTTTAGAGACTGGTTCTGAAAGAGTTCAGTGACTTTTAGAAAAAAATATATTTGGGGAAAGAGAATTTAACTTATAGCCTCTGCTACCGACATCCTTTTTCTTCCTCCTTAGAAATTTACTGTGGGGAAGAAACTGGTCTCTTCAGGACTTAAGTTTGAGTGTTGATTGTCACATCATGTATCTTTTAGTTACCTCTCTGTTAGGGTGGAACTGCTTTGTTGGAGCTCTAAGCTCTGGTGGAGGAATCCCTGAGGGCAGGTGGGTGGAGAGGAGGGAGTTTCTGTTTATGATGTTGGCTGTGCTTCCTTGGGAAGGCAGCCCTGGGCCTCAGCAGGCCTGCAAACATCACCTGAGCTCCCGCTGTGATTTTTATTCTTTTATATTATTATTATTTTAAAGGTTTTCTTTGTTGCACTGCACAGTATGCGGGATCTTAGTTCCTGCAAGGGATCAAATCCATGCCCTTGGCATTAGAAGCACAGTCTCAACCACTGGATAGCCAAGGAAGTCCCCTTGCTGTGTTTTTTTTTTTCTTTGAGGCTCATTGGTTCAGTGAAGGGTGATGTTTAGCTTTGGGAATAGAATTTTTTTATTACATCTATTTCTTTGCCTGCCAGTTGGCACAAAGATGAATACAAGGTGGTCCCTAATGTAATTTGAAATAAATATATCGTATCTAATCAGATGAGTGATGGTGGCTGAGAGGAAGTGGAAATTGCATACAGCTTGTGGAAGCAGTTGGGGAAGGAATTCCCTGAAGAGCTGGCGTGGAACTGAGTCCAGTTGAGAGAGGCCCTTTGTGAGAAGAGAGAGGTGTGGAATGAAACAACAATTCACAGGGAAAAAGAAAACAAATGACCAACAAGCATTTGAAAAGAAACTTCACTAAATAAATACAAATGCAAATGCTGAAATAAAGGTTTTCTCTAATGTTGGCAACATTCAATAAGAATAATATCATCCTGCAAAGAAGGGGACACTCTTATGTATGATTCATTAGTATATCATCAAGGAATTTCAGCTAATCAAATGTTAACCCAGGTGCACCAAAACAAAAAAAAAGAAAAAAGAGAGGGAGAGAGTGGAATTACTGCAGGCACATTCAGAGACAAACCGCTTGCTTCTACTACAACAGTGGGTCGAGGAGGAGAAAAGTGGAGGGAAACACAGGGAACGGAGTCTTGTCACAGGCCCAGACTGTGAAGTGTCCTAGAGGCTCTTTCCGGCTCAGAGTGGAAGGATGGGGGCTCTGCTCTGGGGGAATGAACAAGCAGTGGGGAGCAGGTGAAGCAATCGTCTAGAAGGCTCTTGAAGTAGCAGTTATGAGGGCAGGAAAAATCAGACAGATCTGGAAACATAACGGCGACATGGAGGAAGAAAAAAAGGGGAAAGAGCAGCGTCACTAGAGCGAAGAAGCCAGAATGGAAACAAGAATCTCCGTGTCTCACTGCCCCGGTCCCCTCAAATAGCAAGAGGACTTTTTTCCCCTTAAAATGTATTTATTTTTACTTGATTGATTATTGCCTTACAATATTGGTTTGATTTCTGCCATACATCAAAATGAATTAGCCATAGGTATACACATATCCCTTCCTACTTAAACCTCCCTCCCACCCCCACCCTTTTGCACCCCTCTAGGTCATGACACAGCCCAGGCTGGAGTTCCCTGAGTCATACAGCGAATTTCTGTTTGCTCTCTCTCTTACGTATCTTAATGTATATGCTTCCATGCTGTGTGTGTGTGTGCTTAGTCACTCAGTCATGTCTGATTGTTTTCTGAGGGCTGTCTCTTATACACATCTAGATGTGTATAAGAGACAGCTTTTGCACCCCTCTAGGTCATGACACAGCCCAGGCTGGAGTTCCCTGAGTCATACAGCGAATTTCTGTTTGCTCTCTCTCTTACGTATCTTAATGTATATGCTTCCATGCTGTGTGTGTGTGTGCTTAGTCACTCAGTCATGTCTGATTGTTTTCGACCCCATGGACTTGTAGCCTGCCAGGCTCCTCTGTCCATGGAATTCTCCAGGCAAGACTATTGCAGTGGGTTGCCACGCCCTTTTTCAGGGGATCTTCCCAATCCAGGGACTGAACCCAAGTCTTCCACATTGCTGGTGGATTCTTGACCGTCTGAGCCACCATGGGAAGCCCCACGTTTTCATGCTGCTCTCTCTCAAATATTAAGAGTATTTTTAACTGTCCTCCTAATCACTTATCTTACCTGTCTCTAACAAGACTGCTGATGCTCTGAACTTAGGAAGAATACAGGCGAGGTGTTCTGCTAACACCCTTTGTATGTGGGCCTCACATTAAAACTGGGCCTCATATCTAATAACTGAGCTCTTGCAAAGGATGACTTTCAAAAATCAAATTGTGTTTTTAACCACAAGCATAAGTGCTTCATCATGAAGGCACATTCTTGCACTAAACAGAATAAGTTCTCCTTTTTTATGATTATTACCTTTTTAAAAATAATTCTGTTATACAAAACCAACAATGCCTGTAAGGGTCTCTGGTTCTGAGAGGAACACACACACACTCTCTCTCTCTCTCTCACACACACACACACACACACACACACACACACACACACACTCAGATCTCCTGTGAGTAAGCCTGAGGCTGTAAGCAGCACAGTGTCTGATCCAGAGGGAATTTCCTCCTCTGAGAGGAACCATCACTGCACAAAATACACCCCTCGCTCTCATCAGGTTCAGGAAAAAAAAACCCTGAGGGAACCCGAGGGGAAAAAAAAATCGAACTTCTGTCTGTTCAGTAGATAATGATCTTGAGAGCAAAGTGAAAAAGTAGATTTGTGAGACGGTTCCTTTTTCTCCTCTTTCTCTAACTTCTGTCAATATTTGAACACTGTGCTGCAGAGATATACGACACAAGAGCTGGGGCCGCTCTCCCAACACACAGCTGCCATTCGAGCGGGTTTTCCTTGTTTGGGTCTGGCCCTCAACCTCTGTTGAGTGGGAACTGGCCTGGAAGGCTGTCGGCTGACGTGGCGCATTGCACAGGCCGACCTCGATCCGAGCAGGCTGGACTAGCGTTGCTCTTTGCGTTGGGTGACATGGGGAAGACACAGGTATTTGCCGTCAGGATGTGTGGTGCTGTGAGAACTCTCTTAACTCTGAAGGCCTCTTCCATTTCTCTGCCTGGGACCTGAGATCATCTCTTTTTAGAGGCCACTTCTGCCATCAGCAGGAAAGGATACCCTGCCAGTTTGCTCTTATCTCAGGATTGAAAGAGTGGGGGAAGTTCTTAGCATCCATTAGCTCATTCAGGGCAGCTGTTAATGTGTTTCTTGGGCAATAGAGATGACTTTGTCATCTGTAAGGCTGGAATTCGAGGGATGATTGTGAGGTTTAATTTAGATAATAGGAAATTACATAACTCAGTGCCTGATGCATAGTAGGTATACAGATGTTTTTTCCTTCTCTGTGTTTCAGTCTCCCTCTCCATTAAATTGACTTACTGGCAAGATAAATATTACATGATCTTTTGTCCAAATGGCTTTGGAACAAGAGTTGTACCAGAAGCTCCTGTGGCACTAGTTGGTAGGAGATGTGAGGTCATAGCAACCCAGTCTCTTCTCTTCCTGACGTTTCTTTTCTTGGAAAGTCTCTTAGCTGTTATTGTTTTGGTTGTGGGTGTTGTTTTAAACATAAAGTTCTGCTGCCAAAAACACCACCCCAGGCTATTAAATATTCAGGATGGAAGTCTTGAATGATCATAAACTGTATTAACTTTTAGCTCCTTTTCATTGATCCTGGTCATTGATCACATCCTGGTCATTGATCACATCATCCTGCTTTTGGAAGGAGGAGAGGAGAACAGACAAGCCAACCACAGGACCCTGGTGTGGTCTGATAGAAGATGATTTCGGAGGTTTCTCGCAGCACACAACCCAAACAGCTTTGGAAAGGCAATAAAGGGTCACCCGTCCCAGCCTTCTCCCTAGACACGTGGTGTCACCAGAAAAACGGCCATCATTCAGCAGCCCCTCTGTTCCTTTTCCCCTAGAGACTAAGAAGGTGGTGGGACTTCTCTCCACTGGGCTATACAGAGGCAAGCATCCTTCATGGAGCAGGGTTGATGTTACTGCTTTCATCTCAGTAGGATCCAGGTCCTCAAGTGTTTTTATTGTGTTCTGTGATGCCTCCAATTTTCTCTGATATCTAAATGCCGCTGCTGAGGGTGCACCTGCAATGTTTTGCTCAGAAATAGGACAGGACCATTGCAACTGAGGAAAGGTGGAAATGAATTTACGTTGCAGTTTTTTTCCCTTAGTGTTCATATTTATCATGATACTTCTCTTGATCCAAAGTAGAATAGGGACTTCCACAGTGGTCCAGTGACTCTGCTCCCAATACAAGGGGCCCAGGTTTGATCCTTGGTCAGGAAACTATTACTAGATCCCACATGCTACAGCTAAGACCTGGCATGGCCAAATAAATTTTTTAAATATATTTAAAAAAATGAGGCAGAATCACTAATTTCATCAAACATTAGTTTTATAATGTCTGAAATATGTGAACTTTTTTATATGGAGAAAGCATTTTCAACAGATTAGTAGGTACTTCAGTATAAGGCTAAAATGGTTATTCTGATAGTTATACCTAACTCAAAAGTGGGGTGCTACATTCATAGGAATGCTAACAGCTAAATTTAATTTGATCTGAGCAACATTTCATTAAAAAAAGCTTTTAACTACACACTGAGTGGGTTTTTATGAAAAAAGAAAAAGATTTAATTTATTTCAATGAGAAAAATGTCATCAGTAGATATTCAGAAAATAATTGTCCAAATTATTTCATATGATTCAAGTGCCATTGAATCATGTCATATACAGTTTTTGGTTTTTGAAGCAAATGTGGCCTGGTTCCCTCCTAACCATTAACTTCCTGGCCCTTGGTGAAAAAAAAAAAATATGTTGAGAGAAAATGATCCTTATTGATCATGATTTATTTAAATAGCCATGTTTTCTTGTGATATATTCTAGGTAATTCATTCTATACAAAATGAGATATAGCAATAAAACAGTCTTTGTTCATTTGTATTTTATGTTTATTTAATCAATAATACAAATAAATGGGTTTTTTGTTCTTCATAAGAGTGCTTGCTTACTATCCCTTCTAAGGGATGATATTCTTTTATCACTTTAGAAGAAATTATTTTAGGAGAGTAAAGCATTCACTGTGGTGTTATGGTCTGTGTTCCTTTTTTTTTTTTTTTATGTCTGTGAGCCATCTGGAAGCCATATTTAAGTGTTTAATGTCCTTGCATTGCACAGTATTTAATTATTTTATACCTTTTCATCCGTGACTCAGGTCATTAACCCAGGAAAAAGTCAGCAGATTAACTGCTGCCTTTATTTTCAACCCACCTCTGCAAAATTAGCTCTGCAAAATGACTGGGGAGACACCAAGGAGGTGACTCCTGGGTTTTGTGAAATATGTGGATAATAATAAGAAACCTAAATGTTGACTGGAAACATAAATATTAAAATATAACAGTTGGTGACGCAAGAAGAACCAGCAATTTAAAGATCACAGTGTAATCATGGCTACTGATGTTCAAAATCACTGCTTAAATGGTCTTGTGGATATTTCTGGCTACATTTAAAGCACAAACCCTCTGAACCCAGTGGGCAGAAGGTATATGACAAGGTTATTACTGAACATTGAAAGCTGAAAGACTTTTATAAGGTAAAGCAGTAAGTTCAATGGTAAGCTTAAGTTCATTCTGAGTTTGTGTGTTTGTACAATGAAGTGCAGACATTAGGGCAGCTGTAGAGAGGTGGGTCGAGCTCTTGTTGTCAGAAGGTAACAAAGAGCAGGGGGGTTTTCAGAGGGTGCTTGGCCAGCAGAGCTCCACATCAGACCGTATCAGTTCAGTTCAGTCGCTCAGTCATCTCTGACTCTTTGTGACCCCGTGAACCACAGCATGCCAGGCCTCCCTGTCCATCACCAACTCCTGGAGTCCACCCAAACCCATGTCTACTGAGTTGGTGATGCCATCCAGCCATCTCATCCTCTGTCATCTCCTTCTCCTCCTGCCCCCAACCCCTCCCAGCATCAGAGTCTCCTCCAGTGAGTCAGCTGTTTGTATCAGGTGGCCAAACCATTGGAGTTTCACCTTCAACATCAGTCCTTCCAATGAACACCTAGGACTGATCTCCTTTAGGATGGACTGGTTGGCTCTCCCTGCAGTCCAAGGGACTCTCAAGAGTCTTCTCCAACACCACAGTTCAAAAGCATCAGTTCTTCTGCGCTCAGCTTTCTCTATGGTCCAACTGTCACATCCATACATGACCACTGGAAAAACCACAGCCATATAATGATGTATAAAATTGTATTGTGCTTGGTTCTCGAACCACATCACACATGTGCCATCCCAACCACATTTCAGTTAAGCATGACAGTTCAGGGGCATTAATTCCAAACCTGAGGAGTACCATGCGGTTTAGTACTGAGTCAACTGAAACTCACACTGCAGATGTTATTATGGAGAATAACTTTCAGTCCCTAGAAAATATGAGTGTGGTTTGGGTTCCTGTTCTTACATGTGTCTAAGGTGCTCTATTGTGGACCCGTCCTTTTGGAAGAGTATCTGAGTGGAATTGATGGTGCTGATGGAGGCAGAGAAAGCTTGGCATTCGCCCTTCCCTGAGCAAGGAAGGGACCCACGTGCTGCTCAGGGCACTTTCTGGCAGCGTCTAAGCAGAGACCTGAGGGTGGGGGAGCATGGAAGATGTTAAGATTTGCCTCATGTTCCCCTTTTCCAGGGCACCTGGACGACGATGGATTGCCGCACGGCTTCTGCACAGTCACCTACTCCTCCACGGACAGATTCGAGGGCAACTTCATTCACGGAGAAAAGAATGGACGGGGCAAGTTCTTCTTCTTTGATGGCAGGTAGCACTCACGGTTTGGTTCTGTTTCGTTTTGGGGGTAGGAGGTAGGTACCAGACTATTTGGAAGAATTCTCTCATATGAATGAGAGAATTTCACTATTTTAGTACAGTGTATAGAAAAAGTCAGGGTAAGCCCAACATGCATGTACTGCTTTGGGGCCCAGGGAATCAGCCCCTGTTACAGAACTCGAGTGGCCTGCACACAGTGAGGCCAGTCTGCTGACACCAGGTGGTGGAGAAGGAAAGTGTTCAGTGCAGGGCACCAAGCAAGCCGTCTAGGGCACTAGTGCTGCCTGTTACACTCCTGCATGGGTTTCAGGAAAGCATTTTTAAGACAAGGTAAGGCCGGGGCATCCCAGGGTATGTAATGAGCTTGTGTACAATTCTCTGATTGATGGTAACAGGGCGGTATCTCGGGGGTTAGCTTTACCAACCCAGAGGCACCAGTAAGTCTGGGGGCTGCTTGCTCATGGTCATCAAGGGGTCAACTTCTTCCATTTGGTGAGAGATTTAGCATCTGTAGGTCAGCTTGGGAAATGTGTATCAGTACTGTTATCTAAGTACTTCAGAGGGGAGCTACTGCAGAGGATATGGGGGAGGGGTCTGTCCCGGGAAGATCCCATAGGGTCCTGCTTGGTTACCCACCCCCTACCACGGCTATGGCCTGAGACTCAGCTCTGCCATCATCACCTCCGAGGGTGTACTTGTCAAAGACACCCTCTGCCGTGCCAGATTCAAGGGCCCTCATCTTGCACAAGTTGGTGGGACTTTGATGGATTTCACCCGTTTGTTCAGGTAATGCATCTCCATAAAGTTACACAAGTAGGGATCGTTCTTCATCAGCGACCAGTGTGTGCAATCCCAGTAGTGATTGACCCACGCTCTTTTTCGAGTGTAGTGCACACTTACTCCGTTGCATTCAGCCCATTCTCAGATATCATGGTCCAGTTTCTTGATTTCCTAAAGAAGCTTCAGCCACCCCATTGTTCCTGCAGCTTCATCATTTTCTCAGCGTATTCTCTCTCCTCCTGAGATAGTCAAGAGAATATTTAGCAGAGGTCCTCAAAGCCCCGTCATTACAGATCACGCAGTAAGACGTGTGAACATAGGCGGGGCCAGCTCCAGGCCCAGTGTTGCAAACGCTTGTCTTTGGGGTGACTAGACACTGCATGTGATACCTTAATGCTGAGTTGTAATAGTGTTTCCTATGTTCTCCCTCTAGTTAAAATATTTTTCACAGCAGGATTCTTTTACTTTGCTTTCACCTCCTGTATGAGAACACCATGAGGCAGAAGTTCTTCACCCTCTTGAGATAGGTGGGAATAGCTAGGACTAGTCTCTTTCAAAAGAGATGGGTTACACAGGCCCAGCTTGCCAGTTGTGACTTTTAAGCCATGTCATCTTGAGAAATGAGGAGTGGCTGGGTGAATTTCTCCAGCAACTAGAGGAATTCAGAGGCACGGAAAACTGGCTCTTTTTATACCACTTAACTCAGTAATACAGAAATGGATTTTGGGGGGCTGCATGTAGGATTTTAGTTCCCTGAACAGGGATCCAACCCACATCCCCCTGAGTGGAAGCACAGAGTCCTAACCACTGGACTTCCAGGGAAGACCCCAGAATTTAGCTAAAGCAGATTATAGAATTCTATGGGACAAGATGCTGAAAGCTCAGCTTCTCTGTACACCAGTGCTGAATCAAATCTTGGAGACAGAGTTTTGGGTGAACTAGAAAAGAGTAGCTTTATTGCTTTGCCAGGCAGAGGGGAACACAGCAGGCTAATGCCCTCAAAACCGAGTGTCCCAGCTTAGGGAAGACAGTGACAATTTTTATCTTAATTGTTCAAATAGGATGTGACCAACTCATGGATATTCTTCTGATGGGTTGGCAGTGAGATAAGTAGGAGTCCATATGGTCAACCTTCAGGTCCAACTGGTCTGGGGTCTTCATTGCTTGTGGGCAGCATATCATCATTAATCGCTAACTTCTCCCACTTGGATGGGGTTTCAGTCTCTGCAGAATGGCTCAAAGATATTGTCTGTCACCTGTACCTGTTGATGGGAAAATATTACTTTGCCCCAAGGTTGCTCTGGACTGTTTCTCCCTGGTCTTGCATCTCTTCCCTTCCCTAATTAACAACGGCTTGAATCTGCCCCTTGAAACTCAGGGGAGGTCATGGAGGCTAACTGAAGGTTGTTGCCTGGAATCAAAGAAATGGGAGCACAGAAAGGCCCTCTGCCCAGAAGCCCCACAGGGTCCTGCTCAGTATCAGACATAGAACCACTTGCTAAATTCTTGACATTGGTAATAAGCTTAAGCTTCCACAAACCCTGAAATTCCTTCAGGAGAGAAATTGTCTAAGCTGATAGCTGAAGGGTGATCGTAGACACTGGCTTGTGACCCAGCAGCATCCCATCCCTTTTCTGTAGGTGGAGTGAGTTGCTTTTTTAAAAAAAATATTAATACGTCTTCAGGCTCTCAATTATCTCAAATAAGGAGGGGTGAGGAAAGCAATAAAAGCCTCAGAGAATTTTTGTAAACTTTTAACTCCAAGCTTCTCTTTCCCATTGTCCCCTGCCCCACACTCAACCTCATTTTAGCAGAAACTGGCTTCTAAACTATTCATGTTCATCAATATTCTACTTCCTTTTTTCTGCCCTGGTGGATACCCCAGGCCTGTAGTGGCCTCTTGCTGGATTTGGTATCAGTACTTTTCTCTCTCACAACCCCTTTAAGCCATCCAGAGGGAGATTTTTCCTGCCTTGTTTCCACAGAGTTCACTTATAACTCTTTTTTGGAAAGTGTCACTGTTTACCTCATGCAGTTATTCTTTTATTCATTCAACAAATATATATTTATATGAATGTCTTATTTCCAAGGACTTTCCTGGCAGTCCAGGGGGCGAGACTCCTCACTTCCAGTGTACGAGGTGCAGGTTCAATCCCTGGTTGGGGACTGAGATCCCACAAGCAACAAGTGCAGCCAAAAATGAGTCTTATTTCCCCTACAGAAGTGAGGTTTCCTTGAGGGCAAAATCTGTATCTGTTTCATCTTCTATGCTTAATAGCACTTTCTCTTAACTTGGTACTAAAAAAAAATGTTCTTGCTGAATGAGGATAGGAGATGAAAAAGAGGGTAGAATTCTCACACACATAGACACACTCACACAAGTATTTAAAGAATGCTTTAAATCTCTTACTTTAAAGGTCATACCTAATTAATTGATTGACTCTGGGAAAACAGTCCAGCAGGTTTGGTTGAATTTAGTGTTGGTTGTGGGCTTGCTTTGGGCTTCCCAGGTGGCTCAGTGGTAAAGAATCCACCTGCCAACACAGGAGACTTGGGTTTGATCCCTGGGGATCCAGGGGATCTTCTTGACAATGGCAACCTGCTTCAGTATTTTTGCCTGGAGAATTCCATGGACAGAAGAGCTTGATGAGCTACAGTCCGTGGGGTCACAAAAGGAGTCTGACATGACAGAGTGACTGAGCACATGGGCTTGCTTTGTACTCAAGAGCTAGGCTGTTTCCCAACCAGTGTGCCAGGAATGAGGCCCGGGGTGCTGAGTGAGACCTTGAGACTTCCAACGCATCCCTCCTCTGTCAAGCTAGTCACGTCCAGCTCTGACCAGCTTCATGCAGTTCCTCCAGTGTGCCTTACTAATGCAGCAATCTGCCTGTGGGTCAAGACCAGGGCAGACTGGAGCACCAGGTAAGGCTGAAGCATTAGGTCAGTAACTATCTCAGGAATAGAAAGAAATAAACTTTTTTTTGGGAGGGGGGCCAAATCCACTGGTTTTTATACCTACCACTCAAACACCTGAAGAGACTTAGGTCCAATGGGAGACTCAAAGAATGATGGTATTAGCAAGGACCTGAAAAGCTCACCCTTGTTAGCCTTGTGCACATGGCAGGTAATCCCTGGAGGGGAGAAGATCAGTCTCACTGCCTTTGTTGACATGGGATGAAGTCGTGTGGTGACAGGTTCTCAAAAGGTCATAATCAACCTTCTTTCTTAAGCCCAATAACGATCATGTTGTGAGACATCTATTAGGATTTGTGAAAGAACAGATTTGTGGTCACAGTGGGGGAGGGAAAGGGTGTGGTGACTTGAGAGAGTAGTCCTGCAACATACGTTACCATATGTGAAGTGGACAGTCAGGGGGAATTTGCTGTATGATCCAGGGAACTGAAAGCTGGTGCAATGTGATGACTTGGAGCGGGCGATGGGGAGAGAGGCGGGAGGGTGCTTTAGGAGACGGGCTGGAGGGGTGTATGTATGCATATGACTGATTCATGTTAATGTATGGCGGATACTGTCCCAATATTGTAATAATAGAGTAATTATTCTCCATTTAAAAGTAAAATAAAAAAAAAAAAGAATTTGTGGAACGATTAGTGAGTCTTATGACTGAAATAAAATGCTATGTAATCTATTAGATCTAACGGGGAGGTGCAGGAAGTGGTCATAGGGAAGTCCGTTTCTACATGAAGCAGCATGCTTCATTGCTTTATTAATTATTCTCCCTATTACTGCTTCCAATTTTTGGGGGTCTGATGTATTGAGTAAAATAAAGTGGGCATTCAAGGTTTTTTATTAGCAGTCAGGAGGCTTCAGTCTGGAAAAATTCCTCCAAAAAGGGTGAAATTAAGGTTTTGAAATAACCATTGAGGAAACAAAAGGTTTCTGATAAAGTTTTTTAAAGTTGTGCGAACCTGTAGTACTAGCTTATGTTCCCATCAAAGGCTTTGTTTGCAGTTACAGGAGCCTGTGTTTGGAAAATTCCAGGGTAGTGACAGAAGACTTGGCTTGATGTATTTTTAATCTTATATAAAACCTGAACCTGAGTGTATGCTTTTTTTTTAACTTGAGGCATGATTCATATACAAAAATCTGTACATGTTTAACGTACACAACTTGAATTTGGCGTAGTCTGCACTCATGAAACCATCACCACAATCTGTGCCATAGACTGGGTGTGTGATTTATGAGATGGTTTTAAACAAATAAAAACTTATATCAAGAAAAGTCTGGAATCAGTTTTTCCCGTTACACAGAATATGATAAATCTGAATACGAATTTTAAATATGCAGATTGCCAGGAAAGATGGCCTGGAAGAATAGAAGCAGAAAATTTTATTTTGATTTTAAATTACATAGATAGCAAATACTAGGTAGAAAAATGAACTTCAAGAAATACAGAAATGTAAAAAGTGAATATGCTCAGTTGCTTCAGTCATGTTGACCCTATGGACTGTAGCCTTCCAGGCTCCTCTGCCCATGGGAATTCCCAGGCAAGAATACTGGAGTGGGTTGCCATTCCCTTCTCCAGGGAATCTTCCCAACCCAGGGATTGAACCCAGGTGTGCTACATTGCAGACAGATTCTTTACCGTCTGAAACATCAGAAACTAGCTATCTGAGTCAGTATAAATAGCCAACATGTACATTTTTACTGCTGTCTTAGCTTCAGAGGCTTCAGAATTGTCGCCAGTTTTGAGATCTTAACAAACAGTTGACCTGTCTTAAGTTAAATCTGGCTTATTATGTCAGAAACCTAAAGTCTGACCAACCAGATAGTTTATCCCACAAATGAGGAATGAATGAGAAATCTGACCTGATTTTTTAAATTGTCTTTTCAAGCAGCTGTTGTTTTCCAGTCTGCCCCTCCTGCCCCCACCCCCATCCCAGCCTTTTTTTTTTTGCCACATGCTACTTGCTGGATCTTAGTTGCCTGACCAGGGATTAAACTCAAGCCCCGCCATGAAAGCGCCAAATCCTAACCGCTGGGCTACCAAGCAGTTCCCCATTTTTCCCCCTTTCTAATGGAAAGAAGAGGATTGTCCTAAGATTAGGTAATTGGGACTCCCTAACATCTGCTCTGGTCCTGACATAAAGGATGTGGTGAGGAGAAAGGAATCTTGAGGCTTTGTTGGTGTGGTTCTGGAGTCTCTCTGGCACCAATAATTCGCTGGAGTACTGTAGGGGATTACAAAAAGTTTAGTATGCAAAATGCTTCAATATACACATCTCTGATTTTTATACAGTAATAATCCCAGATTCTGGGACATCTTAATGTCCCAATTGTTCTCATCTCAACCAAGATTTGTGGATGTAAAGGCAATTTAGCAGGACTTCTCAAAATCTTAGAACGGTAACAAGAAAAAGATATTTCAATGTAGAGTGGCTTTGGGCTTTGTGCTATTAGGACATCATGTGGTTTTTAGCCTGATTATGAAATAAAGATAAGTGAATTCATTCAGGTTTTTTTAACATTACTGATGCTTCCTCCTGACCTGCCAATTAGATTTCAGAGTATTATTTGTTCTCCATGACTTCATCCTCCTCTGCCCAAGTCATTTTCTGATGTTGATTTGTTCCTAATGAATCTGGCTAAGAGGGCTCCTTGTAGTTAATCACTGACCAGATAACTTAAGAGAAGCTGCCCATCTGTTGAGCCACTGAGAAGGGTGATATTTTCCAGGTGACAGGTCCACAGAGGAGTTCTTTTGTTTGGTTTTCAGAAAGCACTTGGTTGCATTTCAGAGAAACTGGAGTTGGAACATACTTCTGAAGTCATGTATCCCAACCTCCCACACAAGGCAAAAGTCCCTTCTATGTTGCTTATGTTGGAACCAGGCTCAACAAATACATTCATCTGTATTCTAAGGAACAGTTCTGACTGAGGCAAAGTGTTTTGTGATGTATGAGAAGAAAGGGAGAGGGAATGAGGAGACCTTTGAATACCTACCATTTGTTCAGCACTGGGCACAGCCTTCACAACAATCTGTGAAGTAGGCTTCCTAGTCCTTTTTTACTTGTGAAGAAACTAAAGCACAGAGAGGTGAAGTGACCTGCCCCAGGTGACCTCCTCGGTAGGAGTTGGAGCTGAGAGTCAAGCCAAGGTGAGTTCAATTCCAAAGCCAGCCCTCTCCTCCCTAAACCTGCTCCCTTCCTCTCACAGGAAGCAAGGATATCGCTCCAAACGTCCCTGGCCATCCAGTGGTTAAGGCTTCACACTTCCACTGCAGAGAGCCCAGGTTCAATCCCTGGTCAGGGAACTAAGATCCCACATGCCAAGGGGAAAGGAAAAAAGCTCCGATCCTGACAGTCCTTGTTTCATGCCTTCATTTCACTTGAGGTTACTCATTAGCTTTAATTGTGGAAAATTCAAAGGAGTCCTGAGGAGAATTCAGTCACTTTTTTGTAGGAGCTTAAACAACTTGGGAGCTTGGCACACTGATGGGAGATTTTCCTGAGGAATCACCTCAGAAGAGCCCTGATCTAGTGAGCTGGCCTCCCTAAACTTGTTTCCTCATTTGAAAAATGGGGATAATTATTATCAACTTCTCCTAGTTGCGAAGACTGAGTGAAAAAAAACCTGTAAAGACCTTAGGAGGGTACCTATAAGGAGCTCTACTAGTGATTTTTTAAAATCTAGATTCCCAGTCTGTTAATAAAAGGATATAACTGTTTAGGATATAACCCTTTATAACGGGTTTCCCTGGTGGCTCAGTTGGTAAAGAATCCACCTGCAGTGCAGGAGATCTGAGTTCAGTCCCTGGGTTGGGAAGATCCCCTGGAGCAGGAAATGGCAACCCACTCCAATATTCTTGCCTGGAAAATTCCATGGACAGAGGAGCCTGGCAGGCAACAGTCTATGGCATCGCAAAGAGTCAGACATGACTTAGCAACCAAACTCAGAAACAGCCAGAAGGAAGAGATGCATTGAGCAAAGTAAGAGGAAGGGGCATGGGGCTCCCAGACCCCCTCCAAGGGCATCACTCTCCCAGCGTCTTCACAAGTTCACCAACCCAGAAGCTCCCTACTTTTTTCCTATTACTCTGTGTCTGCGTTTTTTCCCACATAGTCAGATAACACCTCCATTTCCCCTCATCATTGCCTTTTGTGTATGTGTGTGTGGTGATAATACTTAAGCTCATACTCTCTTGGGAGTTCCCTGGTAGTCTAGTGGTTAAGATTCCAGACTTTCACTGTCAAGGCCCAGGTTCAATCCCTGGTCAGAGAGCCCACAGCTATGCGGCATGGGCAAGAAAAAAGATCTACTCTTTTAGCAACTTTCGAGTATAAAAGTATTGTTAATTATAGTCACTAGCTCTATATCCTCAGAATTACTCATCTTATAACTGGAAGTTTGTACCCTTGACCAACATATCTGCATTTCTCCACCCTCCAGCCCCTGGCGTCCACTACTCTTTACTAATCTGTATCGAGCAATTAGACTTTTCTGTTTTTATTTATTTATTATTTCACATTTTTTGGCCATGCCGGAAGGCATGTGGGATCCTAGTTCCCCAGCTGGGGATTGAACCCTCGCTCCCTGCATTGTAAGTGAGGGGTCCTAACCCCTGGACTGCCAGGGAAGTCCCAAGTTAAGCTTTTTTAGGTTCCACATATGAGTGGGGACATAGAGTATTTGTCTTTCTCTGACTTACTTAACACAGTGCCCTCAAGAACAAGGATGGATTATTATTATGATTTTTTTACTATTATATTTTATTACTGATGTTACTATTATCAGTTAACAGTGGCCAGCAGGGTTTTAAAAGGTAAGAAATTCTGAAGATAGAACAGGATTACATGGAAGCGTGACAGAGCCCTGTGCAATTTGCTTGTCACATCCTGGAGGAACCTGGCATTTCTGGCTGGATGGAGCCCTAGCAGATGACCTGGGTTTTTTATTGCTGCTCTTTACTTAGTTCTCAATATTTTAAGAGATAATACGTAATATAATGTTGTATGCTGATGATATCTCAAAAATTTTTTAAAAGAGCATTTAAAAAATATATATTGTCATATAACAATGCTTTAATACTTAGTCACAATTTAATTTGGTTAGAGACAGGAGCTTAAAGTAGAGTTACCCTTCATTTAAAATATTTTGCTTGTGTCTTCCCTGGTTGTCCAGTGGTTGCCCATGCAGGGCTCCTAGATTTGGTCCCGAATCAGGGAACTAGATCCCACATTCTGCAACTGGAGAGCCCATGTGCTTCAACTAAGACCCAGCATGGCCAATAAATAAATAAATAAATAAAATTTTAAATAAAATTTCCCTCTAGGTTCTGTAGCAGACAGAAGGAAGGGAACACGGGGCTGGAGGGAGCAGAGCTTATGCCTCAGGAGCTGGAAAGCCTCAAACCTTCTAGAGCCCAAAATGTGAAGGAAAAGCCAAAGCTGTTTAGTCTCCTAAGAACACTTTTGTGTATTCAGATATTAAAGAGAATGCTTCAGTGAAAATAGTTGAGTAGATTGCAGATGTATCTGCCTAGGTAAACAACTATAAAATTTTTTCATTTCTTTGTAAGTTAGGTTTTCTCATTTAACTTAATACTGGAAAGGTAAGTATAAGAGCTTTGATAAAACAGATAAAAATGGTCTGTGTGTATATGGGAAGAAAGAACTCTAACTAAAACTGATTTTTAAGTTTTCTCCATGTTTTCAAGTTATTTGATTCAAGTGCTGGTATCAGAACAATCAAACCATTTTTTGTAGCTTCTGAACATACTAAAATATCTGCCAAGTGTTCAAAGAAATTTTAAGAAAATACAAGTCAAGAACATTGGGTATGGTATGATCCCATTTTTGTTAAAACAGCAACCACGCAAGGTTGGAAAACGCACAATGTATTAATGGAAAAAAGTCTTAAATGATATATGCCGAACTGAGTAAGAGTACAGGGGATTTCTGCTTTCCACATCTTTGTAGTGTGTGCTTTACTTTATGTTTGTTCATTTTACAATGCATATGTTTTACTTTTTTCACTAAAAGAAGCATTTATTCCATCCTTCCCTCAGAGAGGAATCTTTCTAGCTGGTTTTTTAAAAAGTAAATCTAGAGCAGTGTTGTTAATTTCTCTGTCTACTCCAGTGTCTCATAACCAGTTCCCTAGCGCTGCTGTTTTAAGCTAAGTTTCTCAGTAAAAAGCTCACCGTCATATAAATGAAAGTGCATGCTTAATAGTAATAGTTGTTATTCAAGCAGTCGTTATGTCCTAACATCTTCCGAGCATTTGCTATGTATTAAACCTTGTAATCCTGAATAGCCTCATGAGTAGCTGCAGTTTACAAATGGAGAAATAAACCACAGAGTTTAAGAACCTTTCCTCACTTGCAATTGAGTGGCTACAAGATAATGCCATTTTCTCATAGTTGATTTCTTTTTTACATGTACATAGACTTCATATAAAAAATTCTCCCTGCGCTGAAGAAATACTCTTAACGTGGTTATGTTCCCTCTCTTCTCAGAGCAAGATTATCCCAGTTCCACTCTTTCATTTAGGAAACAGCGCTTGAAGATAGGCTGTGTTTATGTGTGAGGGGAGAAATACATAATGCCTGATTTGTTCCTGTGAAGGGCTTACAATCTATTTAGAGAAATAGGACCCATAAGCTGATCATGGATAAAGACGTGACACATCCTGTACTAGTCCATGACTAGGCTCCGGTGACTGTGGTTGCGGAGGTCAAGGTAGCCTCCTTTGGAAGCAGGGCTCCATGTGGCCGAAGGGTAGGCTCCAGGGAGGCCAGTGGTGAGCACCCTTCTGTGTAGCTTTTAGAGAATGGCACCCTTCTCTGTGCCATTTC
>SJYC01149999.1:0-24150 GCA_006408675.1 Madoqua kirkii | reverse complement strand
AGCATTTAAAAAGTATATATTGTCATATAACAATGCTTTAATACTTAGTCACAATTTAATTTGGTTAGAGACAGGAGCTTAAAGTAGAGTTACCCTTCATTTAAAATATTTTGCTTGTGTCTTCCCTGGTTGTCCAGTGGTTGCCCATGCAGGGCTCCTAGATTTGGTCCCGAATCAGGGAACTAGATCCCACATTCTGCAACTGGAGAGCCCATGTGCTTCAACTAAGACCCAGCATGGCCAATAAATAAATAAATAAATAAAATTTTAAATAAAATTTCCCTCTAGGTTCTGTAGCAGACAGAAGGAAGGGAACACGGGGCTGGAGGGAGCAGAGCTTATGCCTCAGGAGCTGGAAAGCCTCAAACTTCTAGAGCCCAAAATGTGAAGGAAAAGCCAAAGCTGTTTAGTCTCCTAAGAACACTTTTGTGTATTCAGATATTAAAGAGAATGCTTCAGTGAAAATAGTTGAGTAGATTGCAGATGTATCTGCCTAGGTAAACAACTATAAAATTTTTTCATTTCTTTGTAAGTTAGGTTTTCTCATTTAACTTAATACTGGAAAGGTAAGTATAAGAGCTTTGATAAAACAGATAAAAATGGTCTGTGTGTATATGGGAAGAAAGAACTCTAACTAAAACTGATTTTTAAGTTTTCTCCATGTTTTCAAGTTATTTGATTCAAGTGCTGGTATCAGAACAATCAAACCATTTTTTGTAGCTTCTGAACATACTAAAATATCTGCCAAGTGTTCAAAGAAATTTTAAGAAAATACAAGTCAAGAACATTGGGTATGGTATGATCCCATTTTTGTTAAAACAGCAACCACACAAGGTTGGAAAACGCACAATGTATTAATGGAAAAAAGTCTTAAATGATATATGCCGAACTGAGTAAGAGTACAGGGGATTTCTGCTTTCCACATCTTTGTAGTGTGTGCTTTACTTTATGTTTGTTCATTTTACAATGCATATGTTTTACTTTTTTCACTAAAAGAAGCATTTATTCCATCCTTCGCTCAGAGAGGAATCTTTCTAGCTGGTTTTTTAAAAAGTAAATCTAAAGCAGTGTTGTTAATTTCTCTGTCTACTCCAGTGTCTCATAACCAGTTCCCTAGCGCTGCTGTTTTAAGCTAAGTTTCTCAGTAAAAAGCTCACCGTCATATAAATGAAAGTGCATGCTTAATAGTAATAGTTGTTATTCAAGCAGTCGTTATGTCCTAACATCTTCCGAGCATTTGCTATGTATTAAACCTTGTAATCCTGAATAGCCTCATGAGTAGCTGCAGTTTACAAATGGAGAAATAAACCACAGAGTTTAAGAACCTTTCCTCACTTGCAATTGAGTGGCTACAAGATAATGCCATTTTCTCATAGTTGATTTCTTTTTTTACATGTACATAGACTTCATATAAAAAATTCTCCCTGCGCTGAAGAAATACTCTTAACGTGGTTATGTTCCCTCTCTTCTCAGAGCAAGATTATCCCAGTTCCACTCTTTCATTTAGGAAACAGCGCTTGAAGATAGGCTGTGTTTATGTGTGAGGGGAGAAATACATAATGCCTGATTTGTTCCTGTGAAGGGCTTACAATCTATTTAGAGAAATAGGACCCATAAGCTGATCATGGATAAAGACGTGACACATCCTGTACTAGTCCATGACTAGGCTCCGGTGACTGTGGTTGCGGAGGTCAAGGTAGCCTCCTTTGGAAGCAGGGCTCCATGTGGCCGAAGGGTAGGCTCCAGGGAGGCCAGTGGTGAGCACCCTTCTGTGTAGCTTTTAGAGAATGGCACCCTTCTCTGTGCCATTTCCGCAAGAAAGATTAGAAAGTTTTCCCTCCATAGCTACTTCTCAAATATGACTGGATACTAACAATCGAGTGCAACATAATGCCATTTTCTCATAGCTGATTTCTTTTTTAAATAGAAAAAGATCAGAAGTTGGAGAATATTCATTCTTTTCCCAAAGTTATTTTTGTTTTGAATGATAAAAAGGCAAATATGACCCATAACTTTTTTTTTCCCTGAAGGCATCCTCAGGAATTTTAAAAGTTTAGTTACATATGTTTTAAGGGAAGAACCAGGGAAAACCAAGTATAGAAGCTACGTTCCATAGAGGTGTGCTTGAGGCCAGTGAATAATGTAAGCAGGGGCTTCTAGAGCAGAAGGCGGGCAAACCTTTTCTGCCCAGGGGGAGATAATAAATATTTTAGGCTTTGGGGCCACATATGGCCTCTGTTGCAACTATTCAACTCCGCTGTTGTGATATGAGAGCAGCCACAGAGGATACGGAAAGGAATGTTCGTGGCCGTGTTCCAGTAAAACTGTATTTACAAAAACAGGCAGCCGGCTACGGTTTGCCAACCTCTTCGGGAGGAAAAAGTTAGAGAAAGAAGTGGTGCCTTTAACACCAGACTAAGAAGTTTTTTTATTTCCTCAGTGACAGAGGATTTCAGAGCCTTATCATTTTTTATTGCCTTGGAGATCACAGTTCCTATGATAACATGTCCCTTTGTTGTTATCAGATTCCACCCAAGTTACCAAAAAATTTACCAAGGAAGCTAAGCTGTTTCCTCAGGCAGGGGCTGGAAAACAATGCAGTAAGTTTTGTTCTCCAAAGTCTTAAGACTTAGCATTTGGGAATCTTGGGTTTATTGAGCTACAGGAAATAGCAGTTTGTTCTTAGGATTATGATACTAATGGGGGTGGGCTCTGCTGTAAGGGAGGGGGAGACTAGCTACTGGATGTAACCAGGGGGAAATATGTGCAAATTGAATAATGTAAGCAGGGGCTTCTAGAGCAGAAGGCGGGCAAACCTTTTCTGCCCAGGGGGAGATAATAAATATTTTAGGCTTTGGGGCCACATATGGCCTCTGTTGCAACTATTCAACTCTGCTGTTGTGATATGAGAGCAGCCACAGAGGATACGGAAAGGAATGTTCGTGGCCGTGTTCCAGTAAAACTGTATTTACAAAAACAGGCAGCTGGCTACGGTTTGCCAACCTCTTCGGGAGGAAAAAGTTAGAGAAAGAAGTGGTGCCTTTAACACCAGACTAAGAAGTTTTTTTATTTCCTCAGTGACAGAGGATTTCAGAGCCTTATCATTTTTTATTGCCTTGGAGATCACAGTTCCTATGATAACATGTCCCTTTGTTGTTATCAGATTCCACCCAAGTTACCAAAAAATTTACCAAGGAAGCTAAGCTGTTTCCTCAGGCAGGGGCTGGAAAACAATGCAGTAAGTTTTGTTCTCCAAAGTCTTAAGACTTAGCATTTGGGAATCTTGGGTTTATTGAGCTACAGGAAATAGCAGTTTGTTCTTAGGATTATGATACTAATGGGGGTGGGCTCTGCTGTAAGGGAGGGGGAGACTAGCTACTGGATGTAACCAGGGGGAAATATGTGCAAATCCACATGATCGTTTAACTGATTCTTGAGACTCATGCCTTGTAGATTTCATCATAAACCAAAGAAATATTGGCAGACTAGTCTGTCAGGGGATAATTCTGCCCAAACACACACAGTAACATTTTGAATGCCACTGAGAATTCAGTCAATGGGGTTACCAGGTTTAACAAATAAAAATCCAGGCCACCCAGTTAAAATGGTATTCCAAGTGGCTCACTGGTAAAGAATCTACCTGTCAGACAGGAGACCTGGGTTCAATCCCTGGGTTGGGAAGATCCCCTGGAATAGGAAATGGCGACCCATCCCAAAACTCTTGCCTGGAAAATTCCTGCCTGGAAAATTCCATGGACAGAGGAGCCTGGCAGGCTACAGTCCATGGGGTCGCAAAGAGTCAGACATGACTGACCACACACACACACACACACACACAGAGATAAGCAACAAAAAATGTTTTAGTATAACTATGTCCTGTTCAATATTTGGGACATAATTATGCTAAAAAAGTTATTTTTTATTTATCTGAAACTCCACTGAGCATCCTGTATTTTATCTGGTAATCTTGCAAGCCCCAATGGATAATTAAATAGTTTTTTTGTCCTGACTGTTTCGTCATTATGTCAGTTGATTGGTTATCCTTCACCAAGGTTGTTCTTTTCTTTTTTTGTGTGGTTGGAATCTAATGACAGTGTAATCTCATTAATTCCAACCCCACTAATTTAGAATTTTGATTATTGATGCAAGGGCTATGCTAAAGTACACCTTCATCTCTACATGAATTTATCATTGATCGTACAAACAGAACTGAAGAAAATAATTTATCTCTTTGGGAGACTACAAATAGTCTAATTACATTGTAATCAGAGGGTATCGTTATTTCAACTGTGCTTTTCTTTTAATAATTACAGATCATCCTGTCATTCATTAACAGCAGGATAAGACTGTTTCAGGAGGAGTCAGGTGCAGCCACATCCGTCCTCATGGCTCCCTCCTGTCCCCAGTACCCGTCTCCTGGTTTTGTGGTTGTCTTGTTCATAATGCTTCCTAGAGCCTCATACAACTGTACTCACTATTGAAGGCATCCTATAAATATCTGTTAGTTGAATTAATGAATGAGTGTTATCTGTGCATGTTAAAATAATCAAACTGTTTGTTGCTAAGCATCTTATGTTTTAATTGCAAAAAATAATAATAATTTGAGTTGGTCTTTCTCTTTATTCCAAATTTCAGTTCATGAAGGAATTTTTGGATAAAGTTAGCTTTGTTGCATAATGGCCTTTGCAAGGCTGACACTCAAAATATGTTATGAAATCCAAAAAGTATTTTATGAGGAGAGAAAAAAAGGTTCTTATAAAATCACCATAAACACCCCTGTGAGCTTTCTTCAGTTTTGGGACTATGATCTCAAACTTTCTATCAGGCTACTAATGAATCCACCTATAATGCAGGAGACTCAAATAACTGGATTTGATCTCTGGATCAGGAAGATCCCCTGGAGAATGAAATGGCAACCCACTCCAGTATTCTTGCTTCGAGAATCCCATGGACAGAGGAGCCTGGCAAGCTACAGTCTATGGGGTCACGAAAGAGTTGGACATGACTAAAGGGACTAAACAGCAGCAATTGATATTAGTCAGGTCTAGCCTGCCATCTTCCATCCTTTACCCCCATTGCCCATGATCACACACACATCACACATAGATACCCACACACACGTACCTCCCCCATGTATCTTCCAAAGAGATGGAAGGGGATACTTTTGATTGGATACTAATTGTGGTTGTCACCAATAAATAATGCATTAATAGTGTAAGACAGATAGGTAGACATCTACATGTTCTAAACCACATTTGTATTCTTGGAGACCACTCTATACACGCCATCTAAAGACCCTTGAGAACTCCTAGTAAATTCTGAACCACTCTTGAGGGAAGTTAAGCAGGAGTGGTTTATGTGTGGCAAGGGTAACACCAGCATTTCTGTTGCCTGGTATTGGTCAGCATCTAGCCTTGGAAACGTGTGCTTAGTCACCAATTCTTTGTGACCCCATGGACTGTAGCCCACCAGGCTCCTCTGTCCAAGGGGATTCTCCAGGCAAGAATACTGGAGTGGGTTGCCATGCGTTCCTCCTGCAGATCTTCCCAACCCGGGGATCAAACCCAGGTCTCCTGCACTGCTGGCAGGTTCTTTACCATCTGAGCCCCCAGGGAAGCCCCAGGAAACATAACTTAGATGAGGCTTATTCTGTTTCCACTTGTGGTTTCTTTCTCTTATATTTCTTTCAGTAGAGAAACTAGATCTAATAGGAGCTAGGAGATTAGGAATTAAATCTTCCTGTTTCTAATCCTACCCATATCTCAGGAGTATTTTCCCTAGCAGTTGCAGAGAACTCAGGAGGATGTACTAAACGCAGGTGGGCATTGAAACAGAGGTGGGCATGATACGATTCTTTCTTTTAGGAGAGTTGAGTCATGGTCTCACTATCCTCTCTTGTTCTCCCTTCTCTCACAGCACCCTGGAGGGATATTATGTGGACGATGCCCTGCAGGGCCAGGGAGTTTACACTTACGAGGATGGAGGAGTTCTCCAGGGCACGTATGTAGACGGAGAGCTGAATGGACCGGCCCAGGAGTATGACACAGATGGGAGACTGATCTTCAAGGGACAATACAAAGATAACATTCGGCATGGAGTGTGCTGGATATACTACCCAGTAAGTCTTGTCACTGCTCATTTTGCTGAAAAATAGCATGTTTTAAGACAAGGCTTTGAGTCTCCCCGATGAAGAATAAAATGTATTCTCTCTGTTAGAAAACGTGAGGCTGTGAAAACTTGAGAGCCAGTAGCTGAAGCCAGCAACTGAGGGGGTTGTCCTCTCACTGTGAAACAGTTGACTTAAATTGTCCTCCGCCGATCTGCTGTAAATTCCTCTTCAGGGTGGCTTTGGAAAGAAATGATTAGTCACAATTCAAACAAAATGGAGGAGACTTCCGTGGTGGTCGAGTGGCCAAGACGCCATGCTCCCACTGCAGGGGCCTGGGTTTGAGCCCACAGTAAATAACTCTTAAAAAATTAAAACAAAACCAAACTGAGACAAACTGGCTTGATCGTACCACCTTTTAAAATATTTCTTTGGGAGTAGAACGAATGTTGGAATGTTTCATTGTTGCAATTAATTTTATTCTCTCTCATATGTAAGAATGAGTCCAACAATTTCACATCTTTTCGGACTTATTACACTATTGTTACTTGACTTTCCAATCCCCCTCCCCATTTTTTTGGTTTATATTACTTAAATCAAGGTGATTAAAATTAACTAGCCTCTGAATATTTGATACTGTTTTATGATCTTTCTGGAGTTGACTAGAGCAGAAAGATGCAGCAAAAACCATGGCTGGGAATTAATGCTGTAATTTTTGTTGCATTTCAAATACCCCATCTGTTCTTAGTGAGTTTCCAGAAAATGTTTCAGAAAACAGACCTGCAAAAATATTTTATCTAATATTTTATTTTGTCCGGAGCTTAAGTCAGAATGTTTTTTCTTACCCTTAATCCTTTCCTTTTATGATTTAAAAGTATCAATACAAACAAAGTCTCTTATATGTATAACAAGAAAAATAATGCCAGGAAAATCTACTTACACATTATTGTTGCTGAAAAAAAAGTTATACTCTAGCCAAAGAAAAAAATTGTGAAACATTTTAAAAAATAATTATTGAAGCATTTGCACATTCTCTCGGTAGGCTCTGCAATAGCTCAGAAGTATCTGTTACAGAGGGATAAGAGGTGGAGGTACTTACCAGATTAGGAAGCCTGAAACTTCTGTTGCTTTGCCACTAGGCAAGATAAGCTTCCTACTGCCCTGTGCTAGGGAGCTGCCCATAGCACAGTGAATCTTGAGGTCAGGGAAAGTGCATTCTTCCTGGGGTTGAAATGAGGGAAATGCAATGGATTACAAGATTCTCCCACTACTTGTAATTTTACTTGTAACTATGATCAATTTAAGTCCCTAGAGGAGATCAAAGATGCACTAAGGTGAATGGACCTGATTCACTCAATGTAGTTGCAGTTTGAAACCTAAAATGAGCAGCTGCCTTTTAGCCTTCAGCTTGAATTAGTGTCCTTTTAAACACCAAGAGAGGACTCCACCTTAGGAAGGGGAAGCACTGGGGAGTTACAAGCTGTCAAAATTAACTTGGTTGATGACATTTTGTGTATAGTATCTGCTGGCACTGGGGCCAGGCATGAGGCTGGTGATCACATCCCACTGCTCTGATCTCCGGGTTGAGAAGCAATTAAGAAGTGGGCTTCCCTGATGGTTCAGACAGTAAAGAGCCTGCCTGCAATGCAGGAGATCCGGATTCATTCCCTGGGTATGGCAACCCACTCTAGCATTCTTACCTGGAGAATTCCATGGACAGAGGAGCCCGAAGGACTACAGTCCATAAGGTCACAAAGAGTCAGACTCAACTGAGCAATTAAGAAATGGACATAGGTGTCAGGGATCAGGACTTCATTATGGCAGAGTTAGAATGCAGAGGTGTTGTGGGTTTCTACTTCTGCCCCTCTGAACTAAACAGATGGGCCAGGAGCCCACAGAGCAGCTAGAAGCTGCAGGTTTCCTTTGGGGAGTAGGGCTGCCTGGGGGAGCTTCCCCAAGGAGAAGAGAGGGTGAGAAGGGAGCAGGTGCAGCCCATGGGTGCTGCCAATTCTCAGAACAGGTGAGCGAAAGTGCAGAACATGTGAGAGCTTTATCCTGTTAACTCCTATCGGTAGAGAAGGATGTCAGATCCTGCCTTCTCACCGACCAAGTGAAGGATTCCTCTTCCCATAGGGGAGCCACTGAGCAGAGGAGAGGGGAGCAGCTTTCCCTCTGCTCCCCCGGCACAGCCAACAAGGAAGTGTTTGTGACATGAGGTCAAAGTAGGAACAAAGCGAGGGAAAAAATAATGATCCTCCATACAGGATTTGTAAGCTCATTCTAAGGGTAGTTTATGTCTTTCAAAAGTTTACCTTGGAACAGTGACGGAGAGTTTTAATTAAAAACTCATAACTCCTTTCCCTGGTAGCTCAGTCGGTAAAGAATCTGCCTGCAGCAATGCAGGACACCTGAGTTCAGTCCATGGGTTGGGAAGATCCCCTGGAGAAGGAAATGGCATTCCACTCCAGTATTCTTGCCTGGAGAATCCCATGGACAGAGGAGCCTGGAGTGCTACAGTCCATGGGGTCGTGAAGTCAGACACGACTTAGCAACTAAAACCACCAACTCCTTCCTAAAATGAAAGAAGAACCTCTGCTTTATTGTTCTAGACAAATAAAATCACTTGCCCCCAAAATGAAGTTTAAAGCACGTAAGGGGAAAGAAAACCTGAGACCCTAGAAAGACAAAATGCTGAATAAATAATAATCTTGGTTTAATTAGTTACGGTGTGTGAGGAGTACATATATTCTAACACCACTCAGCTGTCATCATCACTGAAAGTCTGAAGGCAGATCTTGCAGAAAATAAATCTCTGTTCAGGCTAGGTTATTAAGAATTAACTCAGGAGGAAGAGCAATAATATATCCCTAATGTCCCCTCTATCTGGGAAAAATGCTTCCAAGTATTTTTCTTTCTATGGAAGTGCTGTGATTCATTTTTAAATTTATAACTTTTTTTTTTCTCCAAAGAGCAATTAGACGACAGTGAACTGTGGAGATCCTATACCTGGTGGTTATTTCTTCCTGCTCTCTCTCAGTAAACAGCATTTGAAATCACTCAGAGGTCATCCCACATCACTGACTCTGAGTAGCTGCTTCTAGAACCTTTCAGTTGAGGAAATAACCAAGCTTTTAGAAGATGTCATGGCCTTACTAGCCTTAGGTCAAACCCACAAAGGTCTTAGATTTCTATTTATACCATGAGGCCCCCCCTAGATGGGAAGGAAAAATAAGGAAACATATACCCTAGGTTCGATTTTTTTAAATTAACTCTTTTTAGTTAATAATATATAATAATATTTATATAATTTAATAATATTTAATAATAATTAACTATTGGTTTATTTTAGTGTCCCAATGCAATTTACAAAGTATTTATATCACCTCCTGTGTCCCTAACACTGGTACCAGGATACAGAATTCTATGACAGCCTCTGCCCTAAAGCATTTACGGACCCTTGGGAAGAAGCAAGTGACAGTAAAACAGGAAGCACAGCTGGCTCCTCTCCTGGAAGGAGGCAGAAGGGAGCAGTAAATAAAGAAGAGTGGGAAGAGAGAAGTGATGGGCAAAGGAGAAGAATTTAGTTGTTCTTTTTTCACTTTGCATTCTTGCTCAAAAAATTTAAAAAAGAACCATGGTATAGGGCTCTCAGAAAGACAGTATCTCAGAGTTCTTTTGTTTATTCTTTAGAAAACGCAGACAACTCTCTACTCCTGTACACTGAACTAATTCTTAAGTATCTTTGGACTAAAGATTTTCTTAATAGACCAGAAATTCAGAATTCAATATTTGAAAAGCGAATTTCTAAGCATAGTGAGTAAGACCGTTTTGCTACAGATCCTCGTCACATTTGATATTGGCCCAGAGTAACACTTGTTACATTTCCTTTCAATGTTTATGACATATTACAGATGGGTGGCTCAGTGAGTTAAGAAACCGCCTGCAATGCAGGAGACATAGGTTCTGTCCCTGGGTGGGAAAGATCTGGAGGAGGACATGGTGACCCAGTCCAGTATTCTTGCCTGGAGAATCCCAGGGACAGAGGAGCCTGATGGGCTACAGACCATGGAGTCACAAAGATTCAGACACGACTGAAGGGACTGAGCATGCATACATGCACAAATGTAGCATGTTTGTTTCTTAGATAAGAAACCAAGTTAGAATCAGTAACTTGTCCAGGATTATAAAGTACAGCTCCGTCTCTGACCCTGTAAACCAGGTTTATACGATCCCTGTGCATATAGCCTACAGGGGCTGGTGGGGAGGGATGATCTGCCTCATGCTGTTCACGCTCATGTGAAAAGCTGAGTTCTTAACCTGTCATGATCCATATTAGTGCTACTAACAGTGGGCGTGCACAAGAGAAATCTCTTGAACTCGTGTCATATGAGTGAGTGAGTGAAAGTCACTCAGTCGTGTCTGACTCCTTGGGACCCCATGGACTCTACAGTCCATGGAATTCTCCAGGCCAGAATACTGGAGTGGGTAGCCACTCTCCAGGGGATCTTCCCAACCCAGGGATCGAACTCAGGTCTCCCTCATTGCAGGCAGATTCTTTACCAGCTAAGCCACCAGGGAAGCCCAAGAATACTGGTCGTGTCCTATAGATAAATACTATAATATAATATTTTCTGGTTTTGGGTTTCTCCCATCAGGATGGAGGCAGCCTTGTAGGAGAAGTAAATGAAGATGGGGAGATGACGGGAGAGAAGATAGCCTACGTGTACCCTGATGAAAGGACGGCCCTGTATGGAAAATTCATAGATGGAGAGATGATAGAGGGGAAGCTGGCTACTCTTCTGTCCACTGAAGAAGGAAGGCCTCACTTTGAACTGATGCCTGGGAGTAAGTTGAATCTGCTTGGGATGGGTTGCTTTCATTCCAAAACAGGTTGTTACTGGGGAGAAGTTAATGTCCTTGTTTTGTTTGCTGTATCAGCTTGGCTGCAAACACAGGTCTGATAAGCAGCTGTATTCAACTGGTCCAGGTGGGACGTGGCCAGGCCAGGTGCAACTTCAGACTTCTAGTCAGCTCGGTGGTGGTGATGGTGGTTTAGTTGCTGAGTCGTGTCCGACTCTTTGCAACCCCATGGACTGAAGTCCAGCCAGGCCCTTCTGTCCATGGGATTTCCCAGGCAAGAATACTGGAGTCAGTTCAGTTCAGTTCGGTTGCTCAGTCATGTCCGACTCTTTGCGACCCCATGAATCGCAATTCCACTGCAGCATGGGTTCAACCCCTGACTGGCTAAGATCTCACATGCTGAGCCATGCGAGAGTGGGGAGAGGAAGGAAGGTCTAGCATCTTCTTGGAAGCCATACTCCATGCACAGATGAGCCTGTCGGTCTCCATGTTAGAAAAAGTCCTGTTTCCTTTTAGAAGTACAGGATGGCACCAAACTTCATTTCTTATTACAAAATTATTTACTGTAGAAAATCTGGAAAGTAAACAAAGAAAGAAATCAAGATTTTGTATTCTGAGTGGCACAATATTAAGAAAACTAAATTGTTCTGATTCCTGAGAAAACAATGTAGGAAAGTGAAAGTCAAGTGCCCAGTCGTGTCTGATTCTTTGCGATCCCATGGACTGTAACCCATTAGACTCCTCTGTCCATGGGATTTTCCAGGCAAGAATACTGGAGTGGGTTGTTATTTCCTTCTCCAGGGGATCTTCCCGATATCCATGCATTTCCAATCTAAGTTAAGGATAAGAAGAATAAAGTAGAAAAGATAGTGCATCTAGAAATTGCTAGGCCTAGATAATATTTAGCTCTGTGGATTGGAAGGAGATTCTCCAAAGGGTGGTTGTCCAAAAATAGGAAAGCTAGCACTTTACATTTAGCTGCAACTCGGGTTGTTAAAAATGTCTCCGTTTTTGTTTTTTTAAGTTAAAAACTGAGGCATTTTAAATGCAGTATGGGAATCTGGATTGGGTCCTGGAACAGAAAAAGGACATTCGTGGAAAAACTGGTGAAATCTGAATAAAGTCTGGAGTTCACTCAGTAGTAAGGCTATGCTGGTTTCTTAATTTGGGCAAATGTACCATGTAACATAAGAAATTAACATTAGGAGAACACTGAGGGGCATCAGGAGCTCTCTGTAATATGTTTGCAACTTTTCTGTAAATTTAAAGTCATTCCACAATGAAGTGTTGCTGTTTTTTTAAGTGTGAAGGTAACCTTTGAACTTTAGTATCTGCACTCTTCATGTCCATTTCAATAGGAGACAGTGTTACAATGTTTAGAAATGAGGAGACTCCGGCCAGGGAGAGATCCCAGTTGGTGATGCAGATTTTAAACTTCAGAAATGGCAACACTTCTAGGCAAGAGTCTTGAAAGACTCTTGAGAGTCACCTGGTTGGAGTCTTGGCTCCACCATTTACTGTATTGTGGCTTGGGGCAGGTTACTTATCCTTTTACAACCTGTTTCTTCCTTATAAAATAGAGATATTGGCACCTACCATAAAGCCCCATCAGGGAAGTCATTGTGTAAGTCATATACACTTTTCTTGGTATAAGTATGAAACACATTTTGGAAAGTGAGAGTGATCAGTCTCAGGGGAATTATGGTTTTTCTTAGAACTCCTGGATGCAAATAGCAAGCACCCTCTTCAAAGTCACTTAAGACCAGAAAAGGAGGGGCGGATTTATTGGCAATATTCCAGCAGGCCTCAGTTCTTTTGAGGCTGGGTTGAACAATTTGGGTCTCACAAGGGTCAGAAAGCGCAGTTGCTCTGGGTGGCTGGGAGGAACCAGGCCCAGTCTTTGCTCTGTGTTCCGCCCCTTTGGTTTCCATCTCCTTCCTCTTCCACTTACAAGTACTGAGCCACTGCCTGGCTGTCAGATGAGGGCTTTTGGGGTCATGTGGCTTCTGGCCCAATGCTTGGGGGAGGAGCAAGCAGAATGCAAGTGTCTCACCCAAAACCCTGCCTTCTCCTGACTGTGCTCTTGGGTCAACAAGCTGCTTCTCTCTCTCCACGCTTCTTGCTGAGTTTCCTTGTGCCTCTGCCTGGAATTTCTTCTCTCCTCATTTCTTCTTTGCCTCTTTATATGGCAGTTCCATTCCCTGACTAATGCCTATTCCGTCTCTTTTTTAGTGCAATTATCAGCATCACTTGAATGTTTCCTAGAAAGGCAGGTTGTCAGGCCCCCTTCAGCACTATTAAATCAGAAGTTTCTTTTTTTTTTTAATTTAATTATTTAAATGTTTATCAGAGTATAGTTGATTTACAGTGTTGTTTTAGTTTCAGGTGTACAGTAAAGTGAATCAGTCATGCCCACACATATATTCACTCATTTTTAGATTGTTTTGCCACATGGCCATTAGAGTATTGAGTAGAGTTTCCTGTGATATACAATAGGTCCTTATTAGGGTTTTTTTTTTTTTTTTTGGCCATTCCATGCAGCTTGCAGAATCTTTGTTCCCCAACCAGGGTTGAACCTGGGCCCTTGGCAGTGAAAGTGCAAAGTCCCAACGACTGGACTGCAAGGGAAATCTTTACCTGTTCCATCCTTATGACTTGGCTCCCCTCTTAGAAATAATGTTTGTCAAGTGAGTGGATGAATTGCAGTCGCAGATCATAGTACCAGTGACAGGGGAATAGAGGGAGGAGAGGGTGCCTTCAGCCTGTCTAAGGGAGCAGAGGGAGGGACAGTCAGCGTTGGAGAAGACACACTGACTCCTTGAAAGCAGGAAGAGATATGATATGACTCCTGCTTGTATCTGCACAGCCCCCAACATGGTATTTTATGTGTAGTTGGCACTTAGCACATTTGTGAGGAAAGTTTTAGTCTAAGGAAAGGAGATGGGAGTTCTTAGGAGAATTTGTGCACAACAGGATGTCGGTTCCACAGAAATGTTTGGTTTGGGAATGTGAGGTTTTTTGTTTTTTTCTTTTTCTTATTTGAACTTCCTTTAATCGGTTGTATGCTGGTTCTCAGCTTCCCTGCCCTGCTTTACTGCAGGTAGGGGTGTCTGCCCCTTGCCTGGTGCATTTCCAAGCTCTGTGCCTCTAGCCTCTGTCTGGGTGTGGCCACAGACCAGGGACAGGAGCAGGAAGAAGCCCTCGGTGTGTCCCGTAGAGTCCCCCAGGAGGGGCCTGTGTCCTGATTCCATCTCCTAGCAGGACGATTCCCCTCGGATCCAGCTTCCCCGGGCTCCCCCAGCTCCAGAGGTCCAGGAATGTCTCTGTGGCTCAGACGGTAAAGAATCTGCCTGCCAATGGAGGGGACCTGGGTTCGATCCCTGGGTGGGGAAGATCCCCTGAAGAAGGGCATGGCAACCCACTCCAGTGTTCTTGCCTGGAGAATTCCATAGACAGAGGAGCCTGCCAGGCTACAGTCCATGGGGTCAAAAGTGTCGAACACGATTGAGTGGCTAGCACTGCTCCTGTGACTAGGGTTATGGCTTTCTGTTCTTGACAGTTTCTGGGCTCGTCATTGCCTTCTTTGGCTTCTCAGCTCTTCTATCTTCTGTGTAACCAATTCTTTGTATTAAATTCTCTCTCTTGAAAATACTCAAATGGTCTGTGACATGGATTGATCTGGACTGTGACAGGGACTGATCTCAGACTTTTAGTCTGAGACATTAATTTGGGTTTTGATTATATTAAAAAGAAAGAAAGAAAGAGGACCTGATAACCACTGGTAACTACTTAGGAACTGCTTAATGGATAATTTATGATGCCTTAGTGCCTAAAATATTGATTTTTTTCAGGAGTAAACTTGTTTCTTTACTTATTAGCCTTTGGAACACCGTATGTCTTCCTCGTGCTCTGGGAGGGTTCTTGGAGGCTAATTCTTTGCAGAGAAGCAATGTTAATTCTCACAGAAAGCAATGGCACCCCACTCTAGTACTCTTGCCTGGAAAATCCCATGGATGGCGGAGCCTAGAAGGCTGCAGTCCATGGGGTTGCTGAGGGTCGGACACGACTGAGCGACTTCAATTTCACTTTTCACTTTCATGCACTGGAGAAGGAAATGGAAACCCACTCCAGTGTTCTTGCCTGGAGAATCCCAAGGACGAGGAAGCCTGGTGGGCTGTTGTCTATGGGGTCACACAGAGTCAGACACGACTGAAGTGACTTAGCAGCTTAGCAGCAATGTTAATTCTAGAGTGGCTATGTGCCTTTGTTTCTGAAATAAATTACCAATTGGTTTCTGAACCACTTTAATAGAAATAAGATGACTTTGTTAATGCTTTATCAAAAGCAGTCTTTTCTCCTTAATTCTAGTGAGGCTGAATGTTTATTTTTAGTGAAGGAGACAATTGCCAAGGGTGGGTGGTTGGATTCTACAGACTGTGTCTAGTGTGAAAAAACCACAAGGAAAATTTAAAACTATTATTCAATCTTATCCAACCAGAGAGAGATCTCAAGTTTTCATGACAAAGCCTTTTCTCAATTAAAAATTTTAATTACACAAGCAGATTTTAAATCATGTGAATAAAGAAAAATGTGAATCAAAAGCAAAAATGGAATTTTAGGAGATATTCCTGATGGCTGTGAAGACCTGATAACTAAACTCCAGAGCAAATCGGAAAACTAACCATTTCTATTTTGCACAGCAGTCTGTAATTACTGGTATAAACCTGCTTGTAAGAAGCATGTTATCTAGCCAGCCAGCAACTATTTCATCCTATCACGTATTTTAATTAGAATTAACATTATCACCTGGTACCCATGCCATCTACTAAGCATCCAATTGCTGTCTTCAATAATAACCTAAAAATATCTTTTAGCAACTCAATTCAGCATCACAAAGTTCAACAAATGAACCATCAGATTTTAATCCCTTAGTGTAAGAATATTTGATGTTATGACAATATTTGTTATACTTAATGATTCTCAAATCAAGAATGATCTCAGAAGTATAACGAGTTCTACCAATGGTTGGATGATGCTTAGATGTAGGTCACTCATGTAATTCCAGGTATTTAAAGAATGAAAGAGTGAAAGAACATTATGCTTCGTAACATGGTATCCATCTTCATTATTATATTCCTGAACAGAGTGAAAGCATTTCAGGAGTAATAAAAAATTATTACGTTAGATTAACTTTTTCCTAAGTGTCTCTCTGTATTTTTTCCACTTGGATATTCAGCAAAAGAAAGAGACCCCGTATGTGTATCTTTTACTAGATGGCAAAATGGGGTGGGATTTATGTATTCACTGATAAATTCTCTTAAAAATAATGAGTGTTGTTATAGTCACCAAGAGATGCATAATGAATATGATGGAGAATGAAGCTAAGAATTTTATTGAGTTTGCACACTCATAATAAGTAGACTTTCTTATCATGAAAAACTATTATTTAAAAAAAGCTCTCCATTTATACTGAGAATTTTCATTCTAGTTGGTCTAACTTGAGTAACATTTTGCATCATTTAACTTATGCTGGTCCCATTGATGAGAGGATGTTCTTGATGTACTTCCCTAACCCTGGGCCTGTGCTGAAATTTTTGTTTGCTTTTTAGGTTCGGTGTACCACTTTGATAAGTCAACTTCATCTTGCATTTCTACCAATGCTCTTCTTCCAGACCCATATGAATCAGAGAGGTAATTGTTCCCTTGTGGTTTTAATGACATCATTTATGTGAGATTAAATAACTCTTGTGGTGGGAATTATTGCTCCTTGGTGGCCCTCTACTCAGGCTGAGTTCCCTAGCAGAAAAAAAAATGTATATTCTAAGAGCGTTTTTATGGTCATACAGCATCTGTCCCTGTAAGAGAGTTTCTCTGCCCATAAAGCACAGAACAGCCTGTGTGTCGGTCCTGGAATGAAGCTTCTACACAGGGACAGCAGTTGGGTCAGGCAGCCCGATATACCCTGCCCAGGTGTCCGCTTTCTTGGGGCTCTTGGCTCGGGAGCCTCTATTAGCCTCTTGGGAGCATTTCACACTCTTGAAAGCTCTAGTTGAGGCAGGACCAGATGTCTGCTGCTTTACTTAGCCCAGCTGAGAGGGTCTGGAGCACAAAATAATTTCTTTATTCACTAAGGGAAGACAGGAGTAAATAAAATGTAAGAAGCAGAAAAGCATTCCAGCTTACAAATTACAATTCTATTATAAGCTCCGTTCTAGAGTGTCAAGCCCCACTCCATTTGACGTGCTAGCTAAACTCTAGCTCTGGATTCTGGAATGGCTTTCTCTGGTCTCTTGACTGCGGTTCGTATCCCCCAGTGATGGCCCGTGTGTGGGTCAGAGTGCCATCTGCACTTGACTTTCTCTTGGCCTCACTCTGTAATCATGGTTCCGTTTCTCTTCTGTCCGCCTCTGAGAAAAGGCCTCTTCCCTGGTGTGACTGACAGGGCGGACACTACAATGTCACGGTGAATGAATGTTCCCTTTCTTGAGATGAGGCTCTGGCCTGTTTGCAGAAAGATTTGGTCTTTGTTAGCCCCCCAGACACAACAGTCCCCTAACCGTATGTATCTGTCTTTTTTTGTTACTGTCATTGTGATAATGCCACATAACAGTGGCCTCAGACTACCAGCGATTTATGAAAGCAGATATTTTCCTTTGCGCTCATACTTCTGTAGATGGGCTGAGGCTCAGCCCCTTTTGACTGGGTTCCACTCGGCTCAGCTGGACTAGGCTGTGATCCAGGTTTCAAGTTGGGTTCCGGTCTGTCTCACATGCCTTCATTCCAAGACTCAGGCTAAGCAAACAACAGCCCCCTGGGGCATCTTCTCCTTGTGGAGATGAATGGAAGCTCAAGGAAGCTGGCAGAAACTTGCCATGCTTCTTAACACCCGAGACCTAGCTTTGCAGTCACTTCTGCCTAGTGGCAAAGCAGATCACACAGCCAGGACCAGGTCAGTCAGCCAGGGATGTTATCTTCCATGTAAGCTGAAGGGCAGTCACGTGACCAAGAGTCAGAATGACTGTCCTGGGGGAAAGTCAGGAGGTGGAAGCAGTAATTCAGCCTTCCAGGCCATCTAATAAGCAGAAGATCACAGAACAGAAATCTCAAATGACCATTTCCACCAGACTCTTTATCCACCACAGGGGCTGGATAATTGAAATTATGTGACTGGGGCATGTATTCTCCTAGTAAGGGGCTTTCCAGGGGGTGGAGGGGTAAAGACTCTGCCTGCCAGTGCAGGAGCCATAGGAGATTATGAGTTCAATTCCTGGATCAGGAAGATCCCCTAGAGAAGGAAATGGCAACCCAGTCCACTATTTTTACCTGGGAAATCCTGTGGACAGGGAAGCCTGGCAGGCTACAGTCCTTGGGGTCATGAAGAGTCAGACACAACTGAGCGACTGAACATGCACGCCTTCACTCTCTTAACAAATCTTGTTCTGTAATCATGAGTTTTATCTTCTTAAAATCAGCACTTGGCAAACTTGCTCTGTAAAGGACCACGTGGTCAATATTTTAGGCTTTGTGAGTTTCTACAGCAGCTACTCAAGTCAGCCTTTGTGACCCCAAAGCAGTCATAGATAATACTGAACAAATAGGTGTGGGTCTGTCCCAATAAACCTTTATTTACAAAAACAGACAACAGCCAGATTTGATCCTTGGGCCAGAGTTAGCTAATCTGTTATAAACTCCTTTGTTGGGAAGTACTTATTGAGTATCTTTTATTAATTGTCACTCTTTTATGTAGAAGATTCATCTCAGGGTGGGGAACCCTGGGTATAGCTTTAATTAGCTTTGAGAAATGTTTGTTTAGTCCAAGAAGACAGTGGAAATTGTCATTAATTAAAACATACAAATTTTTAAAAACCTTATATCCAGCACTGAGTTACTTTGTGAATATATACTAATAATCTCTTTATTAGAGAGCAGTGAGAGTCATAAGTATATGCCGTTCTCCAATTTTCAGTGCCAAAATCTATATTTCACTTTTTCTTTCTTCCTCATTGGATTACTATGAACTGACATTTTGGATTCTATAGCTATTACGGTATTTGGGTGGTTAGTAGGGGATGATATATAAAACTAAAACAAATAATTTGCCTTTTTTTTTTTCTTTTTAGGGTTTATGTTGCTGAATCTCTCATTTCCAGTGCTGGAGAAGGACTATTTTCAAAGGTAGCTGCGGGACCCAATACTGTTATGTCTTTTTACAACGGAGTCCGAATTACACACCAAGAGGTGAGTGGGGTAGTTTGATTGGTTAAAGGGCTTTGTTTCCCACACCCTTAATTTGCTCATTAGTCCTTTTACTTTAATGTTCACTAAGAATATAAAGGAACAAAAGACTAGGCTTTGTATAAAATCGCTCAGCTATCGTTCTACAGCCAACCTCAGACTACTGTAGTAAAGGCATTGTACATTAGGTAGCTTTTGAACAACAGAAGCTTCTTTCTCACGGTTCTAGAAGCCAGGAATCAAAGCTCAAGGTGCCCACAGATTCAGTGTCTGGTGAGAACCTGCTTCCTGCTTCGCTGATGTCCCTCTTTTTGCTGTAACCACACATGGCAGGAGGGATGGAGGAGTCTCAGGGGCCTCTTATAAGAACTCTGGTCTTATTCATAAAGGCTCTACCTGCCCCCATGACCTAAACACCTTCCAAATTCCTTTTGTATATAAGATAGTGGAAAGTTAATTAATAGTAAGTTGAAGACTTCTCTGGTGGCTCATGGGCTTCCCTGTGGCTCAGACGGTAAAGAATCTGCCTGCAAAGCAGGAGATCCAGGCCCTGGGTGGGCAAGATCCCCTGGAGAAGGGATTGGCAACCGATTCCAGCATTCTTGCCTGGGAAATTCACATGAACAGAGGAGCCTGGTGGGCTATAGTCCGTGGGGTCGCAAAGAGTCAGACATGACTGAGCAACTAGCACTTTCACTTTTCACTTTCTGGTGGCTCAGGGTGAAGAACCCACCTGCCAGTGCAGACGTAGGTTCTATCCCTGATCTGGGAAGATCCCACATGCCACAGCATAACTAAGCCTGGTGCCGCAACCACTGAGCCTGTACTCTAGAGTGCAAGAGCCGCAGCTACTGAGCCCACGTGCCTACCTGCTGAAGTCCGCTTGCCTTAGAGCCTGTGCTCAGCAAAAGGAGAAGCCGCCGCAATGAGAAGCCTGCACACCGCAACTGGGGAGTAGCCCCTGCTCGCTGCAGCTGGAGAAAAGCCCTCGCAGCAGCAAAGACCCAGCACAGCCAAATGCCAATCAGTCAATCAATCAATCAATCAATCAATTTAATTATGTAAAAAATAGATAGTGAGTTGAGATGCCCTGTACTGCTCATGTATGCCCTTCCCACCATCAGTGTGTGGAGTATGCACCATCAAAGTACAAGGGATGCCTTAGGCCAGGGGTCCCCAACCTCCACGGTCTAGTGCCTGATGATCTGCGGTGGAGCTGATGTAACAATGACAGAAATAAAGTGCACTGCTACTGCTACTGCTAAGTCACCTCAGTCATGTCCGACTCTGTTCGACCCCATAGACGGCAGCCCACCAGGCTCCCCCGTCCCTGGGATTCTCCAGGCAAGAATACTGGAGTGGGTTGCCGTTTCCTTCTTCAATGCAGGAAAGTGAAAAGTGAAAGTGAAGTTGCTCAGTCGTGTCCAACCCTCACGACCCCATGGACTGCAGCCTTCCAGGCTATTCCGTCCATGGGATTTTCCAGGCAAGAGTACTGGAGTGGGTTGCCATTGCCTTCTCTGAATAAAGTGCACAATAAGTGTAATACACTTGATCATCCTGAAACCATCCCCCCACTCCGACCCATGGAAAGATTGTCTTCTGCAAAACTGGTCCTTGTTGCCAGAAAGGCTGGGGCCACTGCCTTAGGCTTTTGCCTTATACGTGGCACTCATGAGGCTAGGGATAAATGAGTTAATATCTTCAGTGTCCTTTGAGTTCCTGGGAGGAAGCTCGTTTCCAATACTCACTTTCCTGTTTTCTGCAGGTTGACAGCAGGGACTGGGCTCTCAATGGGAACACCCTCTCCCTTGACGAGGAAACGGTCATTGATGTGCCTGAGCCCTACAACCACGTATCCAAGTACTGTGCCTCCTTGGGACACAAGGCAAATCACTCCTTCACTCCAAATTGTATCTACGACATGTGAGTAGGACACCAAGCTGCCAGTGCCTCGGGGCCCTGAGAATGAAGAGGGCACCCCAGAGGTGTTATCCCACCCCAAGGAAGGTGGCTCCCTTAGAATATCAGAGGCTCCTCTGCCAGGGGGCTACTCATGCTTAATTACTTGAAACTCAGAAATAGAAAAGTGCTTCAAAGAGTAGACATGCTGTGGAAATACTATACTTCGTGGAAATACTATACTTTGTGGAAATACACTATACTTCATGGTTGCTATTTTACTGTGGATTTTTTTTCTGTTCTTCAGCTCTAGCATTCTGGAAAATTAAGGATAGTGTCATTGGAAGTAATAGTACAAATTGAAATTGCACTGTAGAGATTAGGGAATCCTTTTATAATGTGAAAAGAAGAACTATAAAATCTTAAACCTAGGGCGAGAGATCTGGGTGTTAGAAAAAAAAAAAAAACCCTATAAAATCAGAGTCCCTATCCTTTGACAGCCAAGAGGAATGAAGTATTGCCACAGGCAACAACATGGACGAGCCTTTGAAAACACGCAAGGAGCCAGTCACCAAAGACCGTGTGGTGTGTGACTCCATTTGTATGAACAGTCCTCTGTAGCCCCAGACACAGAATGCCCATCGGTGCTTGCCTAGAGCTGGGGCCGGGGTTGGGGGAGCAGAAGTTGATGGCTAATGAGCGTGGAAGTTCCTTTTTATAGTTTTATATTGGAGTATAGCTGGTTAACAGGTTGTGGTAGTTTCAACTGGGCAGCAAAGGGACTCAGCCATACATATACATGTATCCATTATCCAAAGTCCCCTCCCATCCAGGCTGCCACATAACCTTGAGCAGAGTTCATGTGCTATACAGCAGGTCCTTGTTGGTTATCCACTTAAAATATAGCAGTGTGTACATGGCAATCTCTACCTCCCTAACCATCCCTTCCCCTCACCTTTCCCCTCTGGTAACCATAAGTTCATTCTCTAAGCCTGGGAGTCCATTTCTGTTTTGTAAATAAGTTTTCATTTGTATCACCTGTTTAGGTTTCATGTGTAAGTGATATCATATCATATTCCTCTTTCTCTGTCTGACTTACTTCACCCACTATGACAATCTCTAGGCCACCCATGTTGCTACAAATGACCTTATTTCATTCTTTTTTAACAGTCCATTGTATATATGTACTGTGTCTTCTTTATTCATCCCTCTGTTGATAGACATTTAGGTTATGGGAAGTTCCTTTTGAGGCTTCCAAAGTTAGTGGCTGTGGTTGCACAACTGAAAACCACTGAATTGTACACATTAAATGGGTGTATTTTATGAAGTGAAAAGTATGAATTACATCGCACCACAGTCATTAGTTTTAAAAGTTCAAATAATCCCTTTCAGTTTGAGCCTCCCCTTCCAATGGCACACTGAACCTCTTGGAAACCCCCATGGATGAGAACCTTACCGTTATCCACAAAGGCAGCTTCTGGACAAACAAATACATATTATGGAGTTAACTGTTGGGCTCTGGTGACTAGAAAGTTCTTTCTATTGAGCCCCATGGGTTTCCCTGTACTCTCCAGCCCTTGGCCCTAATTATCCCTTTTCTTCTTGTGTACAATGTCAATCTCTTTCGCACATAGTAGTCCTACATACATCATAGTAGTTTTCATGCGCTCCCAAACTGTCTTCCCAAAGTCAAGCATCTCTGACTATTCCTTAAAGGGATAGCTGAGATTCCATGTCACTGCTGTCTTTAGCTCAGCCTGAGGATGACAGTTCCTCCTAGCAGCCAGGAGCCGTGTGCAATCTTTCCTGCTCAGCTGTAGTTTGCTATTGCTTGGTCCTCTTGCTTGTTAAAATACGCGGGATCAGATCGTGTGCGTTTAATCTGTAGAAGTGCCAGGATTCGAGTGTCCCTTCTTGCATCCCTGAGATGGCTTTAAAATTGTTCTGGCAGTCGCTTGCTCTCCTTGGCAGCCAGTACCAAGTACTGAAGCTACAAGTTCTGTTTAAAGGGCGAGTAGAAATGGCAAAGGACATGCGTCATGTGAAATGAAACTGACACTGTTATTAACTCCAAGGCTTTCATGGCCAACGTAAATTAGGCCAAAGCATCGTTCCAGGCTGCACACAGCTGAACAGCAACCATTTAAACCCGTGGTTACGAAGGATTATAAACGCTACCCCTGAAAATGAACGAGTTTTCTGATTTCATGGCAAGGATATGACTCTTCTCATCAAAAGTAAGAGAGCATAGGAGAAAAGAGAAGGCACCATTTGCGCAAAATCAAGTCCCTCCTCAGAATTTTTTTTTTCAAGCCCAATGTGAATGATTAATTATTTGGGGTCATGGAGAGACTGTGCCAAGTCACCTCAGGTGTGTCCAGCTCTGCAACCCTATGGACTGTAGCCTGCCAGGCTCCTCTATCCATGGCATTCTCCAGACAAGAACACTGGAGTGGATTGCCATGCCCTCCTACAGGGGATTTGACCCAGAGATCAAACTGCATCTCTTATGTCTCCTGCCTTAGCAGGTGGGTTCTTTACCACGAGCACCTCCTGAGAAGCCCCAGGAGAGACTACCTGAATAATAATCAGAACATTCAGATACCAGTGCATGGGATTCATTTGTTTCTAAAATCATTGGTTCTGTTATGCACACTTTAACACAGAACAACAACTGCTGTAAGCTGTTTTAGCTGCAGTCCAGTACAGTGTGCCAAATGGACAGACAGGAACTGCTTCCCTTCTGTAGATATATCAACAAGGAGCCGCACTGCACGGGCAGAGGTTTGGTCTGAGGGCTGATCTCACCCAGTGTTTCCTGAGCGCTTTTTCCAGGCAGTACTGTGCCACAGGCATCTGTGTACGATGTCACTCAGTCTTCGCAGTAACTTCGTGGGGCCACCAGTATTACTGGTGATTATTACCAGTATCACAGATCAGGGACAAGAAACACAGGGCTCTGGTCAAAATGAAGTGCTCTTAACCTCTGTGCTTTAGGGCTGCCTTGAAGAATCGGCACCTGAGACTGAGTTCTTTCCTTTCAGTCT
>SJYC01149998.1:0-24897 GCA_006408675.1 Madoqua kirkii | reverse complement strand
AGGCCTCCCCAGACAGCCATTGTTTTTGCATTTCTTTTCCATGGGGATGGTCTTGATCCCTGTCTCCTGCACAATGTCATGAACCTCCGTCCACAGTTCCTCAGGCACTCTATCTATCAGATCTAGGCCCTTAAATCTATTTCTCACTTCCACTGTATAATCATAAGGGACTTGACTGAGGTCATACCTGAATGGTCGAGTGGTTTTCCCTACTTTCTTCAATTCTCCACCCCAGCCTATTTCTCATTCCTAACCTTTACTACCTGAAGCTCCCTTAGGGATATTTCACTATTCCCACCTCTCGGTGGTGGCACCAGGGAGACTTATGAGGTAGGGGGGACCTGGCTCTGGAGTTAGACTGGTTTGTATCAGCTCTGCCCACAGAACAGTGGACTGTAGATTGCTGTCTAGCAAAAGTGGGTAACACCTGTGGCATAGAGTTGCTCGGAGGTTGTGAAGACTGAACCTTTGCAAGCCCTCTTCTTTCCCTGACCCTCTTGCTTCCTCTCCAGCCACTCTCACTGTCTTCCAGTTTTACAGGGGCCCCCAAAGCCATTTTAAGGACTTGGTTTTTAACTCAGAATGGATGAAGAGTCAACCAATGACATAAACTACTTCTGTGTTTTGTTTTTTTTTAAACAAAACAGCTTTATCTGATCTTAGTTTTCTGACGGTTCTATCAATTAAAAGATTCACAACTTGAAAGTTTCGAGTTAAGTTTTCCTCCAGGCAAGATGCGGACTGCAACCTGGGAAACAGCACCTCAAAGAGACTGCTCCAAAGAGGCGGTGGGGGAAGGTTAATATATAAGGTTTTTGAGAAAGAGGAGTTCAAAGCAATCAAGTGCTTACTTTACAAAAGGTTTTCTGCTAGTCACAAGGAGCTGATGTCACCAAGAAGGGATTTAGTGATCTTCTAGATAGGAGGAGATGCAAGGATTGGAATCATGAAATCAGTTCCTGAAAATATCTAGCTATCTAAAGACCAGTTCCATCAGTTTCCCCGGAGCACAGAGTGCCTTGCTCTCCGCCCTGAATCCCCCTGAGGGGGGTCAAAGGTCAGCAGGCACAGCAGCACAGGGTTCAATCTCGGCAGAGGCAGATGGAAGTGCCCTTGTTGTTCAGCCTCTGGCGACGATCTTGGCAAGCACCCATTTGTAGCTGACAGTTCCAAAAATGCTGTTGAGACTGTAATTGCGGTTAGCCCTTCAACTAGAGGGCTCCGAAGAGAAGAGTGATAAGACTGGCCTTACCTGTGTAACAGGTTTAGCTTGACTGGCACACAGGGTGGGGACCCAGGTGGGAGCTGGAAGAACAAGGCACAGAAGGGGCGCTGAGGATGAGGAGGGCTTGACTCGGGGCTATGCCATAAAGACAGTGGTGATAGGATTTGCTGAGATGCAGAGTTAGAGATTTTAAGGTGCTGGTTTTATTATCACTCAGGTGATGAGGCCAACAGATCAGTGCTCTCAACTCACAGTTCCCAAGGGGAGGGGGTACCAAGCCATGGTGTGTGTGTGTCGGGGGGGGCTACCCAGGGTGGATCAGGAGGCAGAGGGGACCAGGGAAAATTGGGACTAGAGGCTGGACTGTGGTTTCTGGGGGAAGGAACAGGCACGGAAGGTGTAGAATTAACTATTTTGAATAATTTCAATGGGCTCTGGGGTGTGGCTTAGCAGTAAAGAATCTGCCTGCCCCGCACATGGGATGGGATAAGTAACCCAGATTTAGGAAGATCAAGGACTGCTTCTTGGAGAAAGTGCTGAATAAGCGGAGACCTTACATGTAAGTGTGAATTATGAGGAGAGGCGACAAAAAGCAAGGGAAGAGAGAGTATTTTAGGCAGGGAACGGCGTATTCAAAGTCTGAGAAGCAGAGGAAGAAAGGTGGAGACATTGAAAAAAGGCTGCTTCCTTATCTTACACGGTTGTTGTGAGGTTTAGCTCTTAGAATACTGTCTGTCACACAGTATTCCATAAATGGGGCTTCCCTGGTGGCTCAGATGATAAAGAATCTGCCTGCAATGCAGAACACCTGGGTTTGATCCTTGGGTCAGGAAGATCTCCTGGAGAAGGAAATGGCAACCCACTCCAGTATTCTTGCCTGGAGAATCCCACAGACAGAGGAGCCTGGCGGCAGTCCATGGGATCGCAAAGAGTCAGACACAATTTAGCAACGAAACAAGTTTGAATACTTTCAACAGGCTCTGGAGTATAGGGGGTGCTTTTAGTTACTCAGTACCTGGCCCTGGGGTGATGGAGTTCTGGAGTGTAATAGCCAAAAAGAAAGCTGGTTTGTAAAGCAACTATACTCCAATAAAACCTAATTTAAATAAATTTTTAAAATAACATATATCATAAATATATTTCCATTGAAAAATTTGGGTTCTAGGCTTCCCAGATGGTGCTAGCGGTAAAGAACACACCTCCCAGTACAAGAAACTTAGGAAACCCAGGTTTGATCCCTCGGTGGGGAAGAAGCCCTGGAGGAGGGCATGGCTACCTCCTCCACTATTCTTGCCTGGAGAATCCCATGGATAGAGGAGCCTGGTGGGCTACAGTCCACGGGGTCACAAAGAGTCAGATACGACTGAAGTGGCTTAGGACGCGGGCATACTTTTTAAAAGCTACACTGTACTGTATTATATGACAGTACCATGATTTCTTTAACCTATCCCCTATTGAATATTCAAGTTGCTTAGCACTATGGAATCATAAATAACACTGCAATGAGCAGCTTTATGGATTAAAAAAGATGAAGAAGCAGGTTGTAGGGCTCTGGATGGGTTGGTTTGCATATAAAAGGACAAATTGTTTGCTAAAGGAATTGGTGGCCCAGCTCAGCAAGGCCTCAGATGTCAACAGCATCAGAAGAGAAAGACACGCTTAACTTATCAGGAAGTAAGGAATCAAGGACGACTCTGCTCTTGGTCTGAACAACTACAAGAATGAAATAATCGCTTGTGAAAATCGCTTCTGTCACCACTGCTGATGCTGACAGTCTTACCATGAAACACCAGCACTCTCCCAGTTTTTATTTCTATTTCCAGAACAACCCGTCAGTTTCTTCGTGATCCAGCTCCCTCTTGTGGTAAGGATTTATTCTCATACTGTTTCTGACCTGAGGCTGTAGAACAGAAAGAACTTAAGCAATAAGATGATTTAATACATTTTGAAAACAAACATGAAAACTGAGCTGATATTTATTCCCATCATCAGGCTGAACATTTAACAGACAAATGAAGACACAATTTCCAGGGCTTTTTTTATTTTTTAAATACACCCAAATTACAAAAGGGCTTCCCTGGTAGCTCAGATGGTAAAGAATTTGCCTGCAATGCTGAAGTCTTGGGTTTGATCATGGCAACCCACTCCAGTATTCTTGCCTGGAAAATCTGCATGATTTTCCAGGAGCCTAGTGGGCTACAGTCTTTGGAGTCACGGAGTTGGACATGACTGAGTGACTAAGCACAGAATAGCACTTTGGGAACTTCCAATAAACTATGTTGAACAAAGCTTGTTTTCCTTTCAAACTAAAACAAAATCTAAAAGCATTTTAAGGTCACATAGCTCTTTAAAAGCACCATTTTCTGCAAAATATGGGTTGTGAGTTCATTAGTCCTAAATCAATCTTATCTTGTATTTCCCTGACATATCTCTATTTTTTTTTTAATGAGTCACCCCACGGTGTCACGAGAGGGTCATGGATCAGCAGGGGAAGTTATCTCCCAGCCACCCACATGTACAAACTACACTCTCTTTGAGACCCCATGGACTGTAGCCCACCAGGCTCCTCTGTCCATGTGATTTCCCAGGTAAGATTATTGAAGTGAGTTGCCATTTTCTCCTCAAGGGGATCTTTCCAACACAGGGATTAAACCCGAGTCTCCTGCATTGCAGGCGGATTCTTTACCACTGAGCCACTGGGGAGTCTGCAGAGGAATATAGTTTCTCCAAAACAAGGAAATCTTTAGCAGCTTGAAATAAAAAATAGAGCCAGGAGTGGGATGAACACTTCGGGGAGTATGAATGTTCATCTAGTGCTAGTGAATCTGGTCACTCAAAGGAAAATTTATCCCAGGAGAACTGAGATATTAGAGAAATTTCTCAAAATGGTGCTATATAGGAGAACCATTCAAAATATAACACTCTAGTAGCATAAGATCCAGAAATCCCACTCCTGGGCATGTATCCAGGGAAGACTCTAATTTGAAAAGATACACGCACCCCAACGTTCATAGCAACACTATTTACAATAGCCAAGATGTCCATCGACAGAGGAATGGATAAGAAGATGTGGTACATGTATGTAATACAATGTTACTTAGCCATGAAAAAGAATAAAATGATGCCACTTGCAGCAACATGGATAGACCTAGAGATTCTCATGCTCAGTGAAGTACATCAGACAGAGACAGACAAATACCACATGATATCACTTACAGGTGTGACCTTAAAAAATGATACAAGTGAACTTATTTACAAAATGCAAACAGCCTCACAGACATAGAAAACAAACCTATGGTTTTCAAAGGGGAAAGTGAGGGGCTGAAGGGAGAGATAAATTAGGAGTGTGGGATTAGCTGATACACACTACTAAATATAAAATAGATAAACAGCAAGGACCTATAGCACAGGGAGATATATTCAGTGTCTTATAGTGAACTATAATGGTAAATAAAGGAAAAAGAATATAGCTGAATCACTTTGCTGTACACTTGAAACTACCTCAACATTTAAAATCAACAATATTTCAATTTTTAAAAAGCAAATCTAGTATCAGCCCGTGTGTGTTTGTGTGTGTATTCAGTTGCTCAGTCATGTCCGACTCTTTGTGACCCCATGGACTGTAGAGTGCCAGGCTCCTCTGTCCATGGGCTTCTCCTTCAGGAGATCTTCCCAACCCAAGGATCGAACCTGGGTCTCTTGCATTGGCAGGCTTATACTTTACCACCAAGAAACACCACTTACCTAGGTGAGACCTACAGCACCCACAGCTACGTAGGACACAGCCAGGAACTTGAAATCAGGGATTTCTAAGCAGCCAGTCACTATTTCGAAGTTCATGCACTTTGCTCTGCAGAACTACCTTGGCGCAGCCACAAGGAATAGATGCCAGCCTCAGGGCCTCTGACCCAAGAGGTGTGACAGCTAGCGACAGAAGGAAGAAGGAAGAAGTAAGCACCAGAAAAATGCAGCTGATTTTCTAAGTTTCTTTCAGTTTTTCAGCACCATGGTTGGAAACCTAAGTACTTTGAAGCCCTCGCAAACTCTGACATTCTCCAACCTCACAGGCAGAGTCACCCTGGAATTCGTTACAGATGCAGTTTCCTGGACCCAGCTCTCAGAGACCCTGCATGTGGATCCAGTCCCCTGGGCAGAGCGCAGATGTCTGGCATGTCTGCTTTGCCATGCAGTCCAGTAAGTGATGCTCAGAGTGATCAGTTCAGTTCACTTCAGTCACTCAGTCGTGTTCAACTCTTTGCAACCCCATGGACTGCAGCAGGCCAGGCCTCCCTGTCCATCACCAGTTCCCTGAGCTTACTCGAATTCATGTCCATTGAGTCGGTGACGCCATCCAGCCACCTCATCCTCTGTCATCCCCTTCTCATCCCGCCTTCAATCTTTCCCAGCATCAGGGTCTTTTCTAATGAGTCAGTTCTTCGCATCAAGTAGCCAAAGGATCGGAGCTTTGGCCTCAGCATCAGTCCTTTCAGTGAATATTCAGGACTGATTTCCTTTAGGATTGGCTGGTTTGGTCTCCTTGCAGTTGAAGGAACTCTCAAGAGTCTTCTCCAACACCACAGCTCAAAGGCATCAATTCTTTTGCATTCAGCTTTCTTTATGGTCCAATTCTCACATCCATACATGACTACTAGAAAAACTATAGCCTTGACTAAATGGACCTTTGTCAGCAAAGCGATGTCTCTGCTCTTTAATATGCTGTCTAGGTTGGTCATAGCTTTTCTTCCAAGGAGCAAGCATCATTTAATGTCATGGCTGCAGTCACCATCTGCAGTGATCTTGAAACCCAAGAAAATAAAATCTGTCACTGTTTCCATTGTTTCCGCATCTATTTGCCATAAAACGATGGGACCAGATGCCATGATCTTAGTTTTTTGAATGCTGAGATTTAAGCCAGCTTTTTCATTCTCGCCTTTCATTTTCATCAAGAGACTCTTTACTTCTTCTTCACTTTCTGCCATAAGGGTGTTGTCATCTGCATATGTGAATTATTGATATTTCTCCCTGAAATCTTGATTCCAGCTTGTGCTTCATCCAGTCCAGTGTTTCTCATGATGTACTCTGCATATAAGTTAAATAAGCAGGGTGACAATATACAGTCTTGTCATACTCCTTTCCCAATTTGGAACCAGTCCATTATTCCATGTTCGGTTCTAACTGTTGCTTCTTGACCTGCATACACATTTCTCAAGAGGCCGGTAAGGTGGTCTGGTTTTTCCTTCTCTTTAAGAATTTTCCACAGCTTGTTGTGATCCACACAGTCAAAGATTTTGGTGTAGTCGATAAAGCAGAAGTAGACATTTTTCTGGAACTGTCTTGCCTTTTCTATAATCCGGCAGATGTTGGCAATTTGATCTCTGGTACCTCTGCCTTTTCTAAATGCAGCTTGAACATCTGGAAGTTCATGGTTTATGTACTGTTGAAGCCTAGCTTGGAGAATTTTGAGCATTACTTTGCTAGCATGTGAGATGAGTTCAATTGTGAGATAGTTTGAACATTCTTTGGCATTGTCTTTCTTTGGGATTGGAATGAAAACTAACCTTTTCCAGTCCTGTGGCCACTGCTGAGTTTTCCAGATTTGCTGGCATATTGAGAGCAGAACTTTAACAGCATCATCTTTTAGGATTTGCATAGGATCCTGGAATGTTAGGTCCATGAATCAAGGTAAATTGGAAATGGCCAAACAGGAGATGGCAAGAGTGAACATAGACATTTTAGGAATCAATGAACTAAAATGGACCAGAATGGGGAAATTTAATTCAGATGACCATTATATCTATTACTGTGGGCAAGAATCCTTTAGAAGAAATGGAGTAACCCTCGGAGTCAACAAAAGAGTCTGAAATGCAGTACTTGGGTGCGGTCTCAAAACGACAGAATGATCTCTGTTCATGTCCAAGGCAAACCATTCAATGTCACAGTAATCCTAGTCTATGCCCCAACCACTAATGCTGAAGAAGTTGAAGTTGAACAGTTCTATGATGACCTACAAGACCTTCTAGAACTAACACCAAGAAAAGATGTCCTTTTCATCATAGGGAGCAGGAATGCAAAAGTAGGAAGTTAAGAGCTAGCTGGAGTAACAGGCAAGTTTGGCCTTGGAGTACAAAATGAAGCAGGGAAAAGGTTAACAGAGTTTTGCCAAGAGAACGTACTAGTCATAGAAAACACCAACACCCTGTTCCAACAACACAAGAGACGACTCTACACATGGACATCACCAGATGGTCAATGCTGAAATCAGATTGATTATATTCTTTGCAGCCAAAGATGGAGAAGCTCTATACAGTCAGCAAAAACACCGGGGCTGTCTGTGGTTCAGATCATGAACTCCCTACTGCAAAATTCAGACTTAAATTGAAGAAAGTAGGGAAAACCACTAGGCCATTCAGGTATACATAAATCAAATCCCTTATGATTATATAGCGGAAGTGACAAATAGATTCAAGGGATTAGATCTGATAGACAGAGTGCCTGAAGAGCTATGGACAGAGGTTCATGACATTGTATAGGAGGCAGTGATCAAGACCATCCTCAAGAAAAAGAAATGCAAAAAGGCAAATGGTTGTCTGAGGAGGCCTTACAAATAGCTAAGAAAAGAGAAGATAATGGCAAAGCAGAAAAGGAAAGATAAACCCATTTGAATGCAGAGTTCCAAAGAACAGCAAGGAGAGATAAGAAAGCCTTCCTAAGTGATCAATGCAAAGAAATAGAGGAAAACAATAGGATGGGAAAGACTAGAGATCTCTTCAAGAAAATTAGAGACACCAAGGGAACATTTCAGGCAAAGATGGGCTCAATAAAGGACAGAAACGGTATGGACCTAACAGAAGCAGAAGATATTAAGAAGAGGTGGCAAGAATACACAAAAGAACTATACAAAAAAAGATCTTCATGACCCAGATAACCACAATGGTATGATCACTCACCTAGAGCCAGACATCTGGAATGCAAAGCCAAGTGGGCCTTAGGAAGCATCACAAGGAACACAGCTAGTGGAGGTGATGGAATTCCAGTTGAGCTATTTCAAATCCTAAAAGATGATGCTAAGGAAAGATAAAAGTAAGTGGAATGTACGCTGCCTAAAGATAATGGTAATTGTTTTCAGAACCAAAAGCTTCCCTTGAGAACTAAACACTCACTTTCAAGGAGGCACTTTAAGATCAGAGCAGAGATAGCTAAAGTCACCAGAAAAAGAAAAAGAAAATAAAAATGGTGAACAAACCAGCAGAACTTGATTCCATAACATATCTTTAAAACTAATCAGGATGTTTAGAATTTTCTTCAAATTCCAATATAGATGGTTAGGAGGGTGAGGATGCAAATAAAACGGGACTGACTAAGCATGTGTGAATAGAGATTGCAGCTAGGTAATGGGTACATGCAGCTCATTAACTTACACTGTGTATGTTTCAGAATCTCCATAATAAAGAGTTAAAGGAGAAAAAAGGAACTGAAAAAGAGAATGTTATTAATCATAAACATGTTGTCAAGGAGGAAAAAAATCTTCCTCTATCCTTCTAAGTTCTTCTGGCTGGTCTAAAGAATAAAATTGACATGAGACAGTAACAGGAGAAAAATCAATCCAACAAGTTTAATAGCATATAAACCTGGGGACTTCCAGGTGTCTCAGTAGTAAAGAATCCACCTGCCAGTGCAGGAGACTTAAAAGACACAGGTTCCATCCCTGGCTCTGGAAGATCCCCTGGAGGAGGAAATGGCAACCCACTCTAGTATTCTTGCCTGGAAAATTCCACGGACAGAGGTGCCTGGTGGGCTGCAGTTCAGGGGGTCACAAAGAGTATGACATAAGTGAGCGACTGAGCAGGCATGAACATGGAAAGAAACAGCTGAACTCCTCACCTTAAACATCATCCTCGCTAAAGACAAGAGGGTGGAAAGAGTCAGTTACGAAGAGTTAACTGGAAAAGCACAGTAAGCGAGGGTAAGGTTCTTAAGCAGATTTAAGTCATTGTCTTCTCTGTTCATCAAAGTGTCTAGAGATCTGGTCATCCTTTTCCTGGTACAGCCAGGGAGACACCCTTACACATGGAGGTTTCTCTTATAAATCAGAGTGTTTCTTACCAAAGACTAACTTCTACTTGGTTTTCAGAGTTTTTCCAATGTCTGATATTTCCTAGAAAATAACCAATTTAATATAATGAATATACCAAAGAGACACATTTGAGGGTGGCATGTCTTGTCCCCCTACAATTTCAAAATCAAGTGCCACAGAGGCAAACACATTACCTGACCTGGTTCTGTCCAAGGAATTGCCTGCCTAGAATCTCCAGAGTATACTGGCAAATTAATTTCTATTGTGAAACAGATCTATCAGGGGGCATTAAACAGGACATGGGTATAAGTGAAAGCTCCCCTTGTTCTTCACCGAGCACTCTTTGATTGTCAGTCCACCTTCAGGGAGAAAATATTCTGATTATGCTAGCATCACTTCACAATCCGTATGACAGTTGTATTATCCGTCACAAAACTCAGATTCAAGAGATGCAAGAAACACAAGGTTCGATCCTTGGGTCAGGACGACGACTGAGCATATAAGCAAACTCAGATTCTGGGTTTGATTCTTGTCTTGTAAGTTTGATTAATGAATCTGTCTTGAAAGGTGAAGCTATTAATAACGTGCTGACAAAATATCCAGGATCTGAACCCAAGAAAAGCATTAAGCCAAGGAAAACATCCCAAGGAATATCTCCTGATATATCCTCTAAGAGGCCAACCAGGTGACTAACACTCTAGCCAGTTTGTGATTGTTTTTCTTGATTAATTGAATGTTTACCAAAATACATATTAGGCAGGCATTGTACCAGGTGCTTTCTGTTAGCTGTCTTAATTTTCATAGTAGAAAACACTATGGTATGTAATTACATCCACACCTATGTATATGACATCAGTTCAGTTCAGTCAGTCACTCAGTCATGTCCGACTCTTTGCAACCCCATGAATCGCAGCATGCCAGGCCTCCCTGTTCATCACCATCTCTCGGAGTTCACTCAGACTCACGTCCATCGAGTCCGTGATGTCATCCAGCCATCTCATCCTCAGTCGTCCCCCTCTCCTCCTGCCTCCAATCCCTCCCAGCATCAGTCTTTTCCAATGAGTCAACTCTTCGCATGAGGTGGCCAAAGTACTAGAGTTTCAGCTTCAGCATCATTCCTTCCAAAGAAATCCCAGGGTTCATCTCCTTCAGAATGGACTGGTTGGATCTCCTTGCAGTCCAAGGGACTCTCAAGAGTCTTCTCCAACACCACAGTTTAAAAGCATACCTATGTTGAATTCTTACTGCATATAATCCATAATGATTGTCTGGCTATATGTGACTATATATGTGTACATATATGTACTGATTGTTAAGCATTGTTCTTCTAAGTGTAATTTCACTGAAACTCTCCGTCTCATTATAAAAAAAATAATAAAGAGGTTACCATTTAAGATAACATTACTAGTCAATCCACATAATCAGGCACTTGGCAACCCGTTGCCACAGTCCCTTGACAGTGAATAAATAAACAGTGAGAGTACTGCTGTTACCTTCACCATGGTATAGACTGTAGAACAAGGGTAAGATTTGAATCCCACACGGTAAGGCATGTGCCTGTCTGATACCCAGTGTCAATTCATGTATTAAATGTTAGCGATGCTGGGACTTCCCTGGTAGTTCAGTGGTTAAGACTCTGTGCTTCCAATGCAGGGGGCCTGAGTTCAATCCTTGAGCTAGAGCCACGAGCTGCAACTAAGAGCCAGTGCAGCCTGATAAGAATAAATAAATAGTAGCAACACTGAACTTCCACGTCTATAGCTGTATCATCTATATTCACACAAACACAAAATCCTCAGTGTCCGCCCCACACTCCAGTGGACTGCCTCCCACATCTCCTGGAGGGTGTGCTCTTTCCACCTGCTCATTCTGTTTGGTGGGACAGTTTTCCTAATACAACAGAAGATATTATTTATTATTTTTTTTCTTTCTTCTTTTTTAGAAGGCTTCTTTCTGTTTCAAAATTTGGTTTGCTGAACTGATCTCCCTCCAGTGTCCATTCAGCTGTGATAACTGTTCAGGGACAGTGGACACTGAGATGTAACAGGACATGTGGTGACTAGGTTCAGGCATTTACGGGGCTCAGAATAATGAAAAGTAGTGAAAACAACACATTCAATTTGAGGTCCAAAGATCGAGATCTGAGCCTTTTGAACTTTGTGCTTTTTGATGCTGTCTTCCTTTTATGAATGAGTCCAATAAAAATTGGCCTACCCAGGGACTTCTCTGGTGGTTCAGTGGCTAAGACTCCACACTCCTAATGCAGAAGCCACAAGTTCTGTCCCTGGTTGGGGAACTAAGATCCTGAGTGTTGTGTGGTGTGACAAATAAAGAAAGGATGTCCACCACACTTATTAAAAAAAAATTTGCCCCACCTATTTCACAGGCTCTTTTTAGGAATAATACAGATGGCCCTACTGACAGACTAGAATGGCTGCCAAAAAGTAATTTACAAGCCATTTCCCTCCTTGCCTTCCTGTGCCTAAAATATTCACATTTTTGAAGAATCTAAGCTACTCCATTTTGTAAAGTTCCGGGAAAAGAGACTTTGGAAATCCCCTGACCTCACCCCACCACCCACGAGCCAATCAGACCCCAGAACAGAATCTCCTGACTTGACGTTCAGGAACTTGTGGTCTACCTAGGTAATAGGGACCAGTCAAAAACCAATACACAACCTTTCGAAAGAAAGTGACCAATCAGATGTCCCCCTACCTAGAAATTCTTCTTTTTTCATGAACCCTCACTATATAAGCAATGTAATCCAAAACCCGGGGCTCCTCCCTATAGCCGCTGCGTCCGTAACAGTGGGAGCCCCAGCTCGAGCTTGGTAAGAAAGACTCTCTTGCTTTTGCATTGGATATCGGCTGGCAGGTGGTCATTGGGAGATTTCTCGACTTGGGCATAACAATTTTAAGAATTCCTTTGCACCTCAATGTTTACAGTAGCACTATTTACAATTTTGCAAGATGTAGAAGCAAACTAAACGTCCATAAACCAATGAAGGGATAAAGAACTTGTAGTATATGTGTAAACAATGGGATACAACTCAGTCATAAAAAGAGAATGAAGAATTGCCATTTGCAACAACATGGATGAACTTGGAGGGTATCATGCTAAATGAAGTAAGTCAGAGAAAAACAAATACTGTATATAATATCACTTATATTTGGAACCTTAAAAATGGGAGGAGAAGGGGACGACTGAGGGTGAGATGGCTGGATGGCATCACTGACTCGATGGACGTGAGTCTGAGTGCACTCCGGGAGTTGGTGATGGATAGGGAGGCCTGGCGTGCTGCGATTCATGGGGTCACAAAGAGTCGGACACGACTGAGCGACTGAACTGAGCTGAACTGAACTGAACTATATTTGGAACCTTAAAACACTCAAACATAACAATACAGACACAGACTTACAGATGTAGAGAACAAACGTGGTTACCAGTGGGGAGAAGGAAAGAGAGAGGGATAAAATAGAGACAGGAGGCCTAAGAGGTACAAACTACTGTGTATAAAATAAACAAGTAATAAGGATATACTATGCAGCACAGAAAATACAGCCAATATTTTGTTGGAATATAACCTTCAAATGTTTGTAACTGAGTCAACTCTTAGGTAGACTGATAAGAAATCTGGGGTCCCCAAAGAGGAGAAAGGGGTCTGGGGCTCTCAAGGTGGACACAGGGGTCTGGAGTTCTCAAGGAGAAGAAAAGGACAAACCTTTATTTTACGCCCGGGGCTGATGATTGCACAACAAAACAACTCATCTTGCTCATGATCGTGTTTTTCCTTAAACTCTGTACCAATGATTATATAACAACAATGTATCCCGCTTGAGGACGTTTCTCCTTCTTGAGAACCTTCTGTCATCTTAAAATGTGTATTATGTGAGTGGGTCTGGTAAGATCTTTCTATTGTTATTTTTAATCCCATTATCTTAAAATGTAAATTGTGGGAGTGGGTCTGGTAAGAGGGGCTTCCCTGGTGGCTCAATGATAAAGAATCTGCCTGCAATGCAGGAGACCTGGGTTCAATCCCTGGGTCAGGAAGATCCCCTGGAGAAGGAAATGGCAAACCACTCCAGTACTCTTGCCTGGAGAATCCCATGGACCGAGGAGCCTGGCAGACTATAGTCCATGGGTTTCCAAAGAAGCAACTTTGTACACACACACATATGTAAGTGGGTCTGGTAAGATCTTTCTATTGTTAGTTTTAATCCCATTATCTTAAAATGTAAATTGTGGGAGTGGGTCTGGTAAGAGGGGCTTCCCTGGTGGCTCAATGATAAAGAATCTGCCTGCAATGCAGGAGACCTGGGTTCAATCCCTGGGTCAGGAAGATCCCCTGGAGAAGGAAATGGCAAACCACTCCAGTACTCTTGCCTGGAGAATCCCATGGACCGAGGAGCCTGGCAGACTATAGTCCATGGGTTTCCAAAGAAGCAACTTTGTACACACACACATATGTAAGTGGGTCTGGTAAGATCTTTCTATTGTTAGTTTTAATCCCATTATCTTAAAATGTAAATTGTGGGAGTGGGTCTGGTAAGAGCTTTACAACCTTGAGACATTCTTTTGATTTACTGTCATAACCAAGTGAAAAAGTATATAGCTCCCTTGCTAAGACCAGCAAGGGGGCACTCTCTGTCCTCCTGATGTCTATGTCAGAAGCTTTCTCTGTCTCTTTTCATACTTTGATAAAACTCTGCTACTCAAAAGCTCTTGAGTGATTAAGACTGGTCCCTGGTCCTGAAGCTAAATCCTCTTCTTTGGAGATTTTAAAGGTTATGATAGCTTACGGTGAACAGTGTCAGATTTGTGATCTCCAAAGAAGAAGATTTAGCTTCAGGACTGTACTCAATAAAACAAAAATTAAAAAATTAAAATCTTCTATTATGAAAATTCCAAAAGAAAAAAGGGAATAATCCTTCAAAGATGTAGAGAACAAATTCACGGTTGCTAACGGGGAGGAATGGATTGGGAATTTGGAATTAGCAGATGCAAACTATCATATATAAAATGGAAAAGCAACAAGCTCCTATTATATAGCACAGGGAACTGTATTTAATATTCTCTAATAAACCATGATGGAAAATAATACAAAATATATAGATAGATAGATATGTATATGAGTTTCCCAGGTGGCTCAGTGCTAAAGAATCTACCTGCTAATGCAGGAGATGCAGGTTGGATCCCAGGGTCAGGAAGATCCCCTGGAGAAGGGAATGGCAACCCACTCCAGTATTCTTGCCTGGGAAATCCCTGGTGGGCTGTAGCCCATGGGGTCGCAAAAGAGTTGGATACGACTTAGTGACTAAACAATGTTTAAAATAAGTAGATATGTATAACATTCACTTTGCTGCACACCAGAAACCAACACAACATTGTAAATCAACTACATTTCAATTAAAATAAATTAAAAAAAAAAAAAAAGAATCCCTTGCAGCTAGGCCTGGCCAGAAGACCCAGTTCTGGCCCAAGAGACGTTGGCGGCGAGTAATGAGTCAGTGAGTCAAGCCTCTGGGAAACTATGTGAAACAAAGAGACTCCAGCAGGCATGCTGCCTTCATCTCCTGAAGGCAAAAGTGAAGTCGCTCACTCATGTCTGGCTCTTTGCAATCATAGCCCACCAGGCTCCTCCATCCATGGGATTTTCCAGCGAAGAGTACTGGAGTGAGTTCCCATTTTCTTCTCCAGGGGATCGTCCTGACCCAGGGATTGAACTCAGGCCTCCAACATTGCCGGCAGACTCTTTACCCTCTGAGCCACCAGGGAATCTCAACCGTCTCTACTTTTCACCCAGCAACCAGAGATGAGCTTTTCAAGTAGTGATGTGGGTCATTCCATTGGCTTACTGAATCCCTTTCCATTGCATGTAGAATAAAATCCAAACTATGCACACTGGCCTGGCTCCCTCTGCATCCCCAGTATCAGCCAGCCCATTCCCCCGCCCCCATCCTCCAGTTAGACCTTCTCTCCCTCAGACTTGCCAAGGGTAGCCCTGGCTTGAGGCCTTGACGCCTGCTCATTCCTCTGCCCAGTGCGCGGCTCCAGGGCTTTGCGTAGCTGGTGTCGCCAGTCAGCCCTTCACTCACGCCTTTGAGATGCCTTCCTGACCATCCTCCACTCACCCTATCTCCAGACCCAATTTGTTTCATTGTTATCTAGTATCCCAACCCAGTTATGTTGTTTTTTGCTTATGTTAGCTGTCTGTCTTCTATCACTAGAATAAAGGCATTCCTGAGGCACAGCCTTTTGTCTCATTTATCGCTGTGTCTTTAGCTCCTTGCCTGGTACATGAAATATAGCAGACACTCATTCAGTACTTGCTGAATAAGTGAATGGGTTTTGCCTATCCATCTCCATCTTCTGTTCATTTGTTGCTGTTCAGTCACTAAGTCGTGTTGAAGAGTCTAAGCTACTCCATTTTGTAAAGTTCCGGGAAAAGAGACTTTGGAAATCCCCTGACCTCACCCCAATACCCACGAGCCAATCAGACCCCAGACCAGAATCTCCTGACTTAACGTTCAGGAACTTGTGGTCTACCTAGGTAATAGGGACCAGTCAAAAACCAATACACAACCCTTCGAAAGAAAGTGACCAATCAGATGTCCCCCTACCTAGAAATTCTTTTTTTTTTTGGGGGTCATGAACCCTCCCTATATAAGCAATGTAATCCAAAACCCAGGGCTCCTCCTTATAGCCCCTGCGTCGGTAACGGTGGGAGCCCCAGCTGGAGCTTGGTAAGAAAGACTCTCTTGCTTTTGCATCGGATATCCGCTCCCTGGTGGTTATTGGGAGATTTCGTGACTTGGGCATAACAGTGTCTGACTCTTTGTGACCCCATGGACTGCAGCATGCCAGACTTCCCTAACTTTCACTGTCTTCCAGTGTTTGCTCAAATTCATGTCCACTGAGTCGTGGGACTAACAATTCATAGTAGGAATAATAAGTACCTAACACAGAACATGTATAACCACTGGATGAACTCCAGGAACGGATAATCAGGGAAGCCAATTTGGTAGCAAAAAAATCCAAAAACTGTAAGGGAACAATTGTGATTGGCCAAGAATGGAATATAGTAAAAAAAAACATACTGCATTGCTCTCATTGCCCAATAGCTGTTTGGGTTTTTTGATTGCTGTTTGATTTTGCTTTTTCACTTTTGTAAAAGATTGAAGTGTGGATGGTTTACACTGTTGCCCAATAGCTGTGTGGATGGCCCCAGCTCTGAGCACCGCAGGGGTTCTTGGGAGGGACATTAGGAAGTGGAGGTGACCCAGCCAGTCAAAATGAAATGCCTGCTTCTGGCAAACAGCATCACATGCCTGTGAGGTGGCTTTCACTGTCCGTTTAAATTTCCATTCCTCTACTTCCCCTCCTAATAGGCCTCCTTTGTTCAAACCAACTGCTCTGATTCATCTCCTTAGGATTCCCTGTACTGAGTAAATTTCAACTCAAGAGGTAGCAAAGATTTCTGGGATGAAAAGAGCCTGCAAAGTTAGACAAGTTTCAGTCAATCCCCTTGTAGCATATAGTTTTAGGAAAGTTAGTTCTCTAAGAGAAGGAATAATACCTACCTCATAAGGGTTATTGTCAAGATTGAAGGAAATAATACTTAAAGCACCTGACCCAGGATGGACCAGAATAATAAAGTTATAAACTGAAAACAAACAGGTGAGCTTGGAGGGAATTTAATGAGGAAAAGAAGGGGGAAAATGTGTGATGTTTGATTTATAACAAGAAATGTATATCTGGTCTTCACTCCCGGTTCCTGGCTCACATATCCCCAAACTCTTGGGATTTCCTAAGTGATAAAAACAGAGGGATCATCTTTTGTTACAATATTTGATCTTTTCCCCTCAGTTCCTAAACAACAAAGGTAAAATTGGTGTCTTGTTATTAATAACAAGTCTCTTTTAACCACATGTACATTTATGTCAATGCAAGGTGACTTCTGGACACCTGGAGGTCATCTAGGATGGAGGCTGGTTCCCAGTGGAAACAGCCATGTGATTAGAGGGCTGGAACTTTCGGGCCCATCCCCTAACCTCCAGGGAGGAGACAGGGGCTGATTGATTCACCATCAATCACCCATGGTCCACGATTTAATCAATCGTGCTTATGTCATTAGGCCTTCATAAAATTTCCTAAACTATGGGGTTCAGAGAGCTTCAGGGTTGGCAAATCAGAATGGGTCCATGTGACTGGAGGCTGGCCCATCTCGAACTCCACAGGACAGAAACTCCTGTGTTCAAGAACACTCCAGATCTCCATGTTCTCTTCATTCCTTTAAAATCCTGTCATAAACTAGAAAGTAATCTAGAAAGTAAAATGGTTTTCCTGAGTTCTATGAGTGTCTCTAGCATATTAAGTGAAGCCAAGGAGGGGTCACGGGAACGTCCCGTTTATCGCCAGTTGGCCAGAAGCACAGGTAACAACCTGGACTTGCTTCTGATTGGCATGTGAAGTGGGGGCTGTCTTGCAAGACTGGCTCCTAACCTGTGAGAACTATCTCCAGATTGAAAGTGTCAGAATTTAGTTAAATTTGTAGGACAACTTGTGTCTGCTGAGAATTAGAGAATTGCTTGGTGGTGTTGGAAAACACACATTAGAAAAGGTTTCCATGAAAAACCTACAGCAGACCTCATATTCTGTGAAATGCCTGAAGCATTTTCTTTAAGATCAGGAATAAGACATATATGTCAGCTGTCACCTCCCTATTTAATATTGTGTCGGACATCTTGGTCAGTGCAATAAAAAAAGGATAAAGGTAAAACATGTATAAGAACTGGAAATAATGATAAAGGTTGTTCTTATTTACAAGTTATTATTTATGTAAAACACCAAAAAGAATCTACAATAATTAGAATTATTGTTTGACCTGGTTCTTAGATAAAATCAATACACATATATCAGTTGCATTTTCATACAACAGCAAAAAACAATTAGAAGCTGTGTAAAGATAACCTTCAAAAAATAACAAAAAAATGAAGTTCTTAGACCTGTCAAGTCCTTTAAGAAAAAAATTATAAATTATTCAAAGACTAAAGAAAAATCTGGGGACTTCTCTGGTGGATCAGTGGTTAAGAATCTGCCCTCTAATGCAAGGGGCACAAGTTCAATCCCTGGTCGGGGAACTAAGACCCTGCATGCCTTGGAGCAGCTATGCTGGTGTGCCACAACACTAAGCCCACACCCCACAACTTGGAGAGAAGCCTGCCAGCTGCAAGGAAGGGCCCCCACGCAGCAACCACAGGCCCAGTGCAGCCAAATCAATGAATACATTGGAAAAAAAAAAACCTAAATAAATAGAAAGATGTACCATACTGAAGACTCAACACTGTTAAGATGTCAATTCCCTTAAGTTCAGAGCATTCCAATAAAATCCCAGCAGAGCTTTTCAGAGAACTTGGCAAGCTGAGTGGAAATTCTAGGTAGAAGAACAAAGGTCAAAAAATAACCAAGACTCAGCATAGAGGCAAGGGACTTGCCTCACCAAATATCAAGATATAAAGCTCTAGAAATTAAGACAGGTAGTCTTAATTGGTCCAGTAACAGCCAAATAGATGAATGGAATAAAATTACCCCAGAAACAGATCCAAGAATATATGGAGCCCTTATTGACCAAGAGTGATCACTACAGATCATTAGAGAGAGAGTGGCTACTTTATACATGGTGCCAGAAAAATTAGATATTCAATATGGAAAAAATACAAAAGTGGGTTCTCACCTTATACTGTATAAAAATCAATTTCAGGCAGATTAAAGACATCAGCATGAAAAACAATCATAAAACATTTCGAGCAGCTTAGTGGGACATCTTTTTTCACTTCAGGATAAGAAAAATGGTCTTAAGACACAAAAATGCACACTGTAAATAAATGACTGATAAACTCAATGAAATTAAAATTAATAGCACCTATTCCTTGAAAGACACCCTAAAAAGACAGAAAAGATGATCCATAAATAGGAAAAAGATAACTGCCACACATATAATGGGCAAAGGAGTCATTATCCAGAATATAAGGACTATAGATCAATAAAAAAAAGGCAACCCAAGAGAACAATAGACAAAAGATAAGAATTTCACAAAAAATGAAGCACACTTAGAAAATAAATATAGTAAAAATGTCTTATTAGTAAACAGGGAAATACAAATTTAAAATAAAGTCTGTTTTACTGTCATTAGACGAACAGCAAAAAATTTGTTGGACAGTATCAGGTGTTTTGAAGTCCTGCCTCAGGGCCTTTGCATACGCCTAACAAATACTTCCGGAAAAGGCAATGGCACCCTACTCCAGCGTTCTTACCTGGAGAATCCCAGGGACAGGGGAGCCTGGTGGACTGCCGTCTATGGGTCACACAGAGTCGGACACGACTGAAGCAACTTAGCAGCAGCAGCAGCAGCAGCAACAAATACCTCCTTCAAATCTTCATATATCTTGTTCATTCTTTTCTGACTCAGATCCAGTCCAGATGTTACTCCTCCAAAAGGATTGTGCTATCCAAACAATACCCCTTGGGCTCCATCATTCTTATTCCTCTAACCTGCTTTACTAGTCTTCAAAACACTTGTTAACATTTCACTGCATTTATCCTGTACATGTGTGTGTATATAAACACACATATATTTACTATTATCATTTTGCAGAAACTTTTGAAAGTGGGTGGCTGACATGTTGAATAATTTTCAAATGACACTCAAGAGAAAAGGATGACTGTGTAGGAAACAAATGACATTCAAATAAAAGATACTGACCACAAAAATACAGAAATTTTTATCCATAATCAAGGCTACTCATAAGCAGAAGAAATGGAATTAGTGCTTCCTTCTTTCCATCATATAGTTATTATTTTTCAGTACACTTTGATGGCAAGTTGCTAATATCAAGGTACTTTAGTCCAAAATATACTTCCATAAGTAGCTCCTCAGATTCGTCCACTTAATCTAAACGTCATTATCACAACTAAGAAAATTAACAACCATTCTGTAACGCCATCTAGTATATATATACAGTCTTCATTCAAATTCCCAAGCCCTCTACATCATATCAAATATATTAAAATGCACCTACAGTACTGTTTTTCTGAGATAAAAATGTTTTAACAATTTAGCTACAAGGCAGCCATTTCATTTGTAATCAATTTCTCAGCAAGCATGGTACGTGGTCCTTTTGAAGGAGAAAATCCATCCTCCTTTTAAAAAAAATTATTATGATTTTTGAATATTAACATTTTGCTCATAATAGCCTAATTATTAGCTTGTAGACATTTAATTAAATGATTCTTAGTTGTGTTTTATTTTCATATTTTCGGGCCAATCCCTTTTTTTCTAGGTCTCAGAAACTGTCACCGGTCTTCAGAAAGCTCTTTGTCCTAGGCTCCATTCAGTGGCTGCCTGAAGAGTAAAGAGCCTGTGGAGGCAGGAGTCAGAAATGGGCGACTCAGGGAAGGGCCTCCAAAATAGAGATCCATTTAAGCCTGGGGAGTCCCTCTTTCTGAGACAGCTCCCATTGCACAAGTTCCAAAACTCGGGCTGAAGTAGGAAGTCCTGAGTTTCCAAGGGCAGCAAGCGTGAGAGATTCCTGCCTACGCAGTCCAGTGTGAATGGGCCACCTCCTAGGAAAACAGGCTTTAAGACAGCAGCCAAACAGAGTGAATCCCCACTGGCCACCTAGTTTCACATGGTAACGTATGTTTCAGTGTGGGTTGCTGTATGACACAGGAAGCCCAGATCTGGAGCTCTGTGACAACCTAGAGGGATGGGATGGGCAAGAAGTGGGAGGGAGGGTCAAGAGGGAGGAGACATATATATTATCCATGGCTGATTCATGATGACGTATGTCAGAAACCAACACAATATTGTAAAGCAATTATCCTCCAATTAAAAATAAATAATTTTTAAATTAAAAAATAAATGCCATATACACTAAAAAAAAGACAAAAAAACACAACAGTAACCAGATATAATCTGAGCAAGGCTCTGTGCTGGTCAGGAACTCCAGACTGGCACAACCAGTTTGAAAGAGTCTGATGGCTTTTTGTTTGTTTCATTTCATTTCTGCAGTGGAGGATATCCATTGCAGAAATCAAGAGTATCTGGTCTAAATTCAGTTCATAAGGCTAAAAGAGACTCTGGCTATAGGAAATGTAGGGACAATGGTTCCCACCAGACAAAATACAATACAAAGCAGAGAAGTTTGTATCAGAAACAACTTTGTCAAGAGCAGAAGAAAGAAGTCTTACCCTTCTAAGAGGATTTCATTAGCATAAATCAATTTAATAATAACTATGTTAAGGCATAAAAGGGAGCAGGTATTATTACAGACTGTTACTGGCCCCATTTTACAGATAGGGAAACTGAGGCCAAAGGACGTGTAACACTGCTTGTAGGGTCTTGCCCAGGTTCAGCTGGCAGAACCTGATCTCACTTGCCATCACGATACAAGAGAAAAATATGAGGACCTCAGTGTTTTAAGTTTACTAACATTAAGAGTTCCAAAGAATAGCAAAAGGAGATAAGAAAGCCTTTATGACTTGTAAAAATGTGAATCCCTAAGATCAGAACATGTTTGAGGATTGCTGTTAGATTTTAAAGCTTTGATTAATCCTAATTGATTTTGCATTAGAATTGAGGAAGTGAAACAAATTCTAAATAAAATAATGATTAATGTAAACTGCTTGTCTCAAATTAGAGCTAAACTTTAATATTTAGCAATGGTTTTAAAGTTTCCTGACATGCTCCATGGTTGATCTTGTCATTAGTTGACAGATAAACTAGTTAGAAAATGAGTTATCTAAAATTTTTTTTTCCCTATAGGAGTCATGCCTATATGTCATGCCTATGTCACCTTATGGAGGGTGACAAAGAAAATTCTGAACTGTTGAGATGTTGGGAAATGAGACAATATACACCAGAGGGGAACATAGTGTCTGTGGATTTAGCTCTTAGCAGCATCTATTTCCCATGCTTGGTCTATATATGCTTGTTGAGTCAAATGTATAAGACAATGCCCAAATAGAATTCCTTGATATTAATTTTATAGCTATAACTAGTATGGCACATCCATTATTGAAGTTCAGAAAACGTCTGGATTTTTTTTTCATTTTTCTCAATACAGAAGTATTCTTAACATGTTGAGAAGAGCAAAGAGTGAAAGAGGTGAGATAGTAAAGATCAGTTTTACTCTTTAAAAAGCGAAGGATGAAGTATCTTGATGTAAAAGACAAATGGGCCATTTATTTGAACCTCAGAATCAGGCAGATTTATCAAAGGAGACAGAGGTACCCAAAGTCCATAGATGAGACTGGCCCTGGAGAAGCAGAAAAACAAAACAAAACAAAACAAAACAAAAAAAACCCAAAAACAACATTCCCTTTCTGAAGTTAGCTCCTCCCAGTAAGAAGAGCTGAACTGCCTTAAGGATGCCAAATCCTATTCACCAATTTTATCAATCAGAAATATCCTCCACCCATACCCCCCTCCCCAATGGTGAAATGAGTACATGAGCAGAGATATATTTAGGAGAATCCTTATTGAACATGGAAAGAAAAAAGCCTTTTCTCCCTACTTTCATCCTGCTTTTATATTTATAAATATGACCTGATTTATCCCCTGCCAAATAAATCTTGCTCAAATGACTGAGCAAGGAAAAACAAGATGCATTTTCACCCTGAAATTCCTATGTCCTTTGATGATCTTAACTTTAGATGGAAATGCTTGCTTCGGGTGTCCACTGCTGTTTAAAAGGCAGCAACCAGGTCTAGACTTTCCCTGAAGTTGGAAATTGATTAGTAACAGAGATGACCTCATCTTTCTTGTTTTCAAGTAATTAGAAGAGTAATCACTAATTTCATAGACATGAGTTTGAGCAGACTCCGAGAGGTGGTGAAGGACAGGGAAGCCTGGCGTGCTGCAGTCCATAGGATGGCAAAGAGTCCAACATGACTGAGTGACTGAACGACAACAACAGAGAAGCAATTCTACTACTTAGTTGAAAACAACAAGTTAGATTTCTTTCTTTTCAGGTGACATTTTCTAGATTTACTAGGTGACCCAAACAAAACATTGTTAAAATCATCAAAGCCGAAGACTAGGGCTCCAAGGACTATTTTGTCCTTATCATAGAACCAGTTTAGAAATAACATAGATTTGTGTACATTCTGGATCAGAGCAAGATTTATCTGCAACAAAATGGCAAATGGCAGGAAGAGTGTGGACCATCAGAAGACATCACATTCTTGGCGGGGGTGGAGGGGGGGACGGAGGAGATTTTTCTGGCAGTCTAGTGACCAGCAGTTACAACTCTGTTCTCTTTCACTGTTTAGAGCCCAGGTTTGATTCCTGGTTGGGGAACTAAGATTCTACAAGCCCCAGCACATACTTTTGGGGAAAAAGCACATTTTAGAGGGTTAAGAATAAGAAGTTTCTTCTGTTTAGTTGTGTGTTCAAGTAGTTATGGGTTGTTTTGCTTTCCAAAGCACATAAAAGTAGGAGTAAATACATGATTCGAAGGAAAGGAATAAATAAAATGATTAATTTGTACTTCATTCCTTAGCCACCAGGCTCTGATCCAAGTAAGGAGCAGATGTAGAGAGAGTATGCTGTTGCAATGAAAGCCTGGGTATGGGATTAATATCCCCATAGACAAGGTACACATATTCAGAGTTTTCCTATTATCATATTGATAATTTTGATGCTGTTTCCTCTTTCTTTCACCACTGATTGACTAAAAGTAATCGTCTAGTTGTTTACATTACTTGTCCCACAGATATGTTATTAAATGTATGTGCAAACATGCTAAGTCACTTCATTCAAGTCCAACTCTCTGCAACACCATGGACTGTGGCCTGCCAGATTCCTCTGTCCATGTAATTTTCCAGGCAAAAATACTGGAGTGGGTTACCATAACAAGATCCAGGGGGTCTTCCTGACCCAAGGATTGAACCCAGATCTCCTGTGGCTCCTGCACTACAGGCTGATTCTTTACCCCTGAGCCACTGGAGAAGCCTGCATTATTAAACATCATAGAATAAAAAGCTAGAAATTATTGTACCTCTCATCGGTTTTGTAGCCATAGGAATTTTGGATAACTTAAAAGCTAGCATGTCTCTTTAATGAGCAATATGATGCTTCTTAATCAACGTGGTGGCAAAAACAGACAAGTATTAAGTGGAATGTTATCATGGCATATGCTTTGTGGGTGGGACATATTCTTCTGCTGATCTGTTCAGAATCTGCTCAATCAGTAGGAATTCTTGGACATTACACAAACAAGCTTGTTTGGAAGCAAAAAAAAAAAAAATTACACACACATATATATATGTATATAATTATAAAGCATACATATATAAATCAGTATATTAATGACAAATACATGCCAGCTATAATTTTTTTTTCTTGTATGAAACTGTTAAAAAATGTGGACCAAATAACAACTTATCTTTTGCTTTCTAACACATTCCATCAAGGAATGGTTCCATATTATAAAAATTCAGCTATCCTTCAAATTGATTTATGAATTCAGTGCATTTCTCAACTACACTTTGATGTCAATATTTTGGAAATTAGAAAAATATTACAAACATTTCTAAA